>APFE031252774.1:11718-22256 GCA_000404065.3 Pinus taeda
TAAGTAATTATGGAACAGAGATTATTATCTTTTGTGAAAAATGAATTGAGTATTATTAATTCAAAAGTTGAATACAAATTGAATGATTATACATAATAACTTTTTATGAGGAAGTTATTCTCTTTTCTTTGCCAGATGATAAATAAAAATAAAAATAAAAAGAAACAGTTGTTAACAGGGAAAAACCCTAACTGTTTCTCCTATTCCCATAAAAAAGGGAAAAAAGGAAAAGACTCGGGTTGTTAAGGAACAAACGGGAGAGAAGGCAAGGAGAGGAAAAGAGGGTGCTAAGTCTGGTAAGGACCAGATAGCACAGGCACAAGTGGTGCAATATCTTGCCGAAGACGACGGTCTGGCAAGAGAGCTTGGGGGGAGATTTAGTATGGTGGACAAATCTCATGGTTGGGAGGAGAACAAGCCATAAGGTATTTTCCTTTAATTTGGAACAGTGTTGCGGACTATAAGGCAGCGGTGCAGGTCAGTACAGTACAGTTATCATTTTATGATCTGAGATACATTCATGTTTGTAAAAGATATTGTCTGACTGTAGGTCAGGATCTAGATTAATATGATAAATAGTTCTAAACTGTTCAAGAAAACCAATATGTAAATGCTCTGACAAGAAAACCAATGAAATGTATATAAATATATATAAATATGAAACACATTGAATCATTAAATAGAATTCTGAGATAGAGTCGTGCACGGACGAATAGAATCTGAGCAAGATACTATGCGGACTCGGCGGAGTCCCTGTAGGATCTGAATTCAAGAAAACTAAATTATAAACCCTACCTTATTGGGAAGGGTGACACAAATTGGAGACAGGGTCTCTGTAGACAAATAAGAAGTATCGAATACAAGAACCAAATTTATGAATTGTATTTTATTCGATAACAGAGACATATTTATAAAATAAAAGAAATTCGTGACATATATAACAGTGATATAATGACAAATAGGAAAGACATCAAGTGAATATTCTAACCCAAATATACACATACACCTAAATAATGACCAGAACAGTATGTGCATATCCTGTACACAGTAGTTCAATCAACCGAGAGCTCGTTCGAGTAAATATCATTGCATCTGTACCACAAAGAAGACATAATATCCATGGCAATGACTATGCCTTCTTAATAAATTGTAAACTGTCTCATCCTCGAAAGGGATAACATCATATGAATATCACAGTTATATAACAAGAGACTACAACTAATGATAAACTTGAAAAGATTTTAGACATGTGTAAACCAGGTAATATTCGTACTAACTGATGCAAATAAGAAAAGATTGATATGCGATAAGTATGCCTATACACTGTAATGGAAGTATTTACAGACAACTATAACCACGGCGGAAGACCCATGAAGACCGTTAGGGTCATAACCGTGTGTTATACGCATAACAAAACAAAAGATGAAATAATATAAAATCATTACTGTATAATGAGCAGATATTAATCATTTATAGGTCAATAAGGATTACAGCGACATATCAAATAACAAACTTTCCAGAGCTGAATCCAACAAAACAGTAAGATTAACAATCTATGCCGAAACCTCGGGTCAAGGGTAAACTGGAAATTACAGTATTATCACTTCAAAAGTAGTATAGCTAGAAACTTCACATACTCTTGAAAAACAGAGTCATGATCATTCAATGTGTTATAACAGTGTTCCAATACAGAGGTACATTCATGCCAATGGTTCGCGGCGCATTGACCAAGCCATCCACAACGGAGGGTCGAATAAACCATTTACAATAGAACAAAAATTCAGAAGACGAAACATGGAGATAATACATAGTCTATGAACTCTTTTTCAGGCACGGTAAACACCGTTGCCACCATGAGGGCGGTACCCTGGCTTCAAGCTAAGGACGGCGCCCTCAGGCGAATAAACCATAAGGACTTAACTCCCAACAGAGCAGGGTGAAAGTCGCCTGACAGGAAAAAGGGAGAAATTAACTTCAATTCGATAACAATTACAAATATGAGTTCTACGCTAAGAGGGTTCCGGCTTACCTGAGAGACAGTTCTCGGGAGTTAAACTTTAGACCGCAGAGAATCCCTCGAACCCCCTGTCAAACATACAACCAGTTTAAGTGAAAAGCAAACAGTAGACGAGTTCAATAAAATCTGCACAAATTCCTTATTTAAAATTGGAGAAACAAGAAAAGTACTACCTGCAATGTTTCGTTAGACAACGAAGCGCCAAGGATAGTTACAGCCCCCGGGCACAGCAGTGAACAAAGGTGCCACCATTGATGTCGGCGAAGAGGAGCGAAGGAGTATAGTCACAGGCGGGATAATGAAGAACCACAGAATAAAACTGAGGAAACATATAACGCAAACCCTAAAAGCAACCCTGTAGCTGGCAATCAGCCGACCGTCCGATTAAGGATGGGTAATGACGGCCGTAGATCATAACCGTGATCCTGAGGTGGCCATGGCCGGACTGTAACATTTATTATCTCTTCCAAGTGCTTTCTGATACTATAATCCAGGTCGATAGAGGAAATCCCGAGGCGGAACCGTTGTCTCCTCCTCTGTTCAGGAGAGTAAATGCTTAAGGGTTAAGCAACGGTTGGCTACGTAGGGGGCTGGTAAATATAAGTCCCTACGTTGTATCAATAATAAAGGGGTTAAAGTTTAGTTTAATGAACGAACTCCGCCCGTTAATATGTTACCATATTAAATACATTACATTTTTAAATACACCATGACCGATAACGGGTCCCAATTGTATTGATACCTTTAGCCATGTGAAAGGTTAGTCATACCTTAGGGTGTGTAAATAATTATTTACAAATCAAATTGCATAAAGTTAACCAGATTTTTTTTTTTATGTGCATGGTAAGTACTGTGGGGATGTCACATAGAGCCAAATCATTGGGGGGAGATGGGCCCCTAGTCCCACAAACAAGGTGGTCTCATACACAAATTTGGTGTCTGGTTTGACTGTGACTTAAAATTGGAAAATAATAATATTGATGTAATTTTCTAGACATGTGTTCGTGCAAATTGTATCCAGAAAAATTACATCAATAACCTTTTTCACAACATTAGTGAATGTTAAAGTAAAATATTTTAATAAAGAAATTTATTGCTATCCATTAAATTATGGGGAGTGGTGATTGATGGAAAATATGTTATTTAAGTAAATATAACCTATTTTTAATGATTTTAATTTTGGATAGTTTTTCCAAAAAGTTTAACAATAAAATATTTAAATGTTTAACCAGAAAACTTGTGATAAAGTTATCTACATATAATTATATTGCGTAAATTTGAAATAAAATCTTCAAATTATAGTCCAATCAAATATTTTAAAATTAAGTTTTTTTAGATAATATTGAAAAATAAATATTTATTTTATTGTAGATATACCAAGATTTTTAGACAACTATATGTAATGGATTTGCAAACTATGTGCAAAATTCTTACAGTGGCCCACTTTCCTGTCAACCCTTCATCCATCTTCTCCGATCAAGGACTTCCCGTCAACCCTTCATCCATCTTCTCCCTCCTATAAACTTATCGTTGAACAAATCCAATAACTTAGCACACAATTTTCCAAAGATCTTCCACTGCAATAAAGATTTAGTTATTAACCTAAAACATTTATTTATCAACCTAAAACATTAGTCAATGTCCAATTAAAATTTCTCAACAAACACATAATTAATTACTATACAAATTAAAAATTAAAAATTCTCAACAAAAGCCATTACTATACAAATTAGAAATGGCCTCGTAAATCTATAAATTAACCATGGCAGGAGCATTATTTTTAAATATATTTTCGACTAAATCATGCACAAACAAACAAAATTAATTTGACACCTTTGAAACCCTATCCTCACATTTCAATTTTACAAAGATTAGGATTTGGGAGAAAGAATGCTCCGACATTACGACCCTAACGTCGTCTTCTTAGATTGGCAATGACAAATATACTGAGTCTACTAGAGTCGAGGGCTTATGCAAAATATCGCGGGATCCAAGAACTGGATCGCATTATTCTCTTCTCTTTCATCATCATATGGAACTGGCACCCTCTAGCACTCTCAGATCCATTTGCCTTTAAACTCTGAGATAGCCACCCAAGGTTTCCACAGCGCACAGTAGGAGATGAGACCAGCCAACACAGCGGAGCCCAGGAGCCATGGTACCAATAAAATGACCTAATCCCACCCTCATTTAAAATAAAAAATAAAAACTTGAGCATTATTAACTCTTAAAAATTTGAAAGAATAAAATTATTAAACATAGAATCTATTATTCATAATAATATATTTCCCAAAATTATATTTATAATAATTTTAAAGATCTCTTCATTAGATAATTATTTTGAAATATAATTTATACATTATATAGAAAATATCACTAACATGCTAAATATTATAAATGCATTTTAATAATTAAGGCATATCGTAGCATTGTTATTAGATTTATTCAATATAATAAATTATATAAAGCTAATAATTATTTATTAACTATGTGGACATTTTTTATTTTTATTTCATTAAGGGTATAAAACATATTTAGTTTTTATTACTACTTAAGTTAGAAATTATACTCAAAAAATTATATATAATTGATAGGAGTCTAATTAATAAGTGAAATAGATTTTTAGGGAATTCAACAATACAATTTTACCTTGTGATTGATAGTTGTTTAAAATGCACTTTTAAATGCATAAATAAATTAAGAGCCCTAAAAATCCCCCATTGTTCTTGAACTTTGCATATTAAACAACTTAAACTAATTATCCTTAAAAACATCAACAAAATTTTCAGAAAACTAATGAGAAAAAGAGCCCAAACAATGGTCATTTTTACGTGTAATTAATGGTTCCACCAAATTTGAGTTTTAGTTGTAATTTATAGGGCATTGCTAGGAGAAATGGACATGGAACCAAAACTGAAAATCTAAAATTGTTATGTGTTAATTATTGTGCTTAAAGTTTCTAATAGATTATATTCTCTATTTATTTTTTAGAGTTAAAGATTATGACTTGCATTCTTCAATGCTAAACTAATAATGGCCCATAGAAAAATTGATTGTTATAGTTCGGCGTATTCATTTTTTATTCAAAGTCTTGAGTAAATCATGGCATGAACTATTTTGAAGAATTTTAATTCTATGTGGTTTCTGTACAAAGCTTTAAGAATAAAAATTCACTACACAAATATCTGAAAATAATGGTATGAATATTGCAACCATTTCCTAAAATTATGGAAGAAAATATGTGATCTACACTTCATTATATTATGCAAAATTTATAATAAAACCATCCAGTTATGGTCTAATCAAATTTTCTAAAATTGGTGCTTTTAATTATTTTGAAAAATAAATATTTAGTAAATCACGATCTAACCTATACAGGAAAGAGATTTTTGTCGGTATATATTTCCACAGCCCATAATCATGTTGATGTAATTTTGTAGATATGTGTTGTGTACAAATTGCACACAGCATATTCCTATACATGAAATTATCGGGAGTGGTGATTGATGGAAAATATGCTATTTACCTAAATATAATCTATTTTTAATGATTTTAAATTTCAGTGGTTTTTTTGAAAAGTTATTGCTATACATGAAATTATTGGGAGTGGTGGTTGATGGAAAATATGTTATTTACGTAAATATAACTTAATTTTAATGATTTTAAATTTCATTGATTTTCTTGGAAAGCTTAACGATAAAAAATCCAGATGTTAAGCTAGAAAACATGTGACAAGATTTTCTACATAAAATTATATTGAGTAAATTTGTAATAAAATCTTCAAATTATAGTCCAATCAAATATTTGAAAATTATTATTTTTGGAAACTATTGAAAAATAAATATTTATTTTAGAATAGATATACCAAAATTTTTGAAGACTAAAGTTTTAAATTTGCCAAAGCTTTAGCGTGAATCTTCACCCATCTTCTTCTTCTTGAATCAATGACTAGAAACTGATCTCAAACCTTGAGAAAATTCAATTACTTACACAGTTTTCAAAAAATATTCAACAACAATACATATTTAAAACCCTAAAACATTAGTCAATGTTAAATTAAAAATTCTCAACAAATACATGAACTACTATACAAATTAGAAATGGCCTCGTAAATCTATAGACTAACCATTATTTTCAAATATATTTTCCGCTAAATCATACGCTGACAAACAAAATTAATTTGACACGTTTGAAACCCTATTCTCACATTTCAATTTGACCAAGATTAGGATTTGGGAGAAAGAATGTCTCCACATTACAACCCTAACGTCGTCTTCTTACATTGGTAATGACAAATATACTGACTCTACTAGAGTCAAGGACTTATGATAAATATAGCGGAATCCAAGAACTGGAATCGCATTATTCTCCTCTTCCACCATCACGGAACTGGCACTTCTCTAGCACTTGAAGTCGTTTTGCCTTTAAACTCCTTCCTCCCACTACTTATAATAGATCACCACCCAAGGTTTCCACAGCGCAGAGTAGGAGACGAGACCGGGCAACAAAGGGGAACTCAGCAGCCCAGCGAAAGCTATGGAACCTAAAAATATCTACATGGTGATGATGGAATATGATTCAGAATACGAGCGTCTCAGGGCTCACAGGTATTCCTACTCATATCTCACTCTCTCTAAAAATGTTAAGAGGAAAAATGTTTCCTATAGTGTTGTTATCATCTCCTCTTACCCAGTAATCATATTTATACTTCAAACTCCACGCAGTCTCTCAAGATTTAAGTACACTGTATAGAGATTTTCTTAATATTTAAATATAGTCTACAGTCTATAGATGAAAGAGAGAAGGTTCATCCGTTATTAGTTGACTTGTACATGCAGAAATTCATCAAGCGAGCTTGATGTGTATGTTCGCAACAAGCATGACATGGTACTGCAGAAGACACTGGAGGCAGGAAGTTATCGAAAGCATTTTTCTTGGGTTATTGTGGATGGTTTCACCGTTGAGATCACATCTGACCAGGTACTGTGTATATATTAATTCCTTCCCTGTCCTATTTCTTTGATTTTTCTCTTTATTTCTCCATTTATCATATCATATATATCATATATTTCCCACAAGTCTATAAGGCTTCAAGGATTCCACAAGTCTTACGCCCTATGCCCTGATGATTTAATGGCTCCTTTTCTTCTGTTTATTTGTTTAATTTAATTTCTATGTGATCCATGCATCTGTTTAAATATGTTTAACTAATCTGTCTCTCCCAATATCGGTGGGTGGGCATTTGAATGGGTAGGCGGAAATGCTGACAGCCGCAGAAGGAGTAAGGGCTGTCGAGAAGGATCGTGAAATCGGCGAATGAATGTATTGCCGGCCTATGGATAATCCTATTAGTTAATTTATTTCTTTTCGTATCATTTTGCGGCAAATATTGATGCTGCTAGTTTTGGACGTCTGTTCGATGTAGGATTGCTTCATAATCCGCTAGTATTTCAGATATCTGCGGATCAAAATGTCAATGACCAGCTAAGACATACTATGTGGTGATACTTATCTCCGTTCTATTAGCAGTGCAGTAACTATTGAAAATGGTAATAAATATCATAGACAAATATTAGAGATTTATATGTGCGTGTGTTGATTGTAATTTATTCTTTGCAAAGAACATAAATCATCCACGGGAAAGAAATAGCTATTTATTGTTTTATAAAAAGTTGTGTGAATATAATTATTGTTATAGAATATTTTTCTCATCAAATAAGTTGCATGTAATTTATTAAAATTTAACCCTTTAGGAGCATAACCTCTCTTCTCTACTATCATATTTCATACTCGGCATTTCTTTTCATATTTTTAATGCTTTTAGAAAGGCTAACATGTTTTCTGTTAATTCTTGAGAAAAGTTATTATTCAAATTGAGAGCATGGGTTCTTTATATTTTTAAAAAGCATTTTCCCTGTTTATTATTTAAATGTTTTTTTTTTCAAATGGACATGTTTGTAAACTAGCTATATAATGTTGGTAATTGAGGGGAAAGCCTATGCAATTATCATTGGGATGAATTTGTAAGGATTTTGGAGGTTTTGTTGATAAATGAGAAGCATGAAATGGTTTTTTTTTGGAAAATTTAATATTGAATTTTTCACAAATGAGCCAAGTGAGTCTATTGTTAAACTTGTAACCATGTTATTATTGATTTTAGGTAGTTCAAGCTAAATGTTGTTAAATTTGTAACCATGTTATTATTGATTTTGGGTAGCTTAAGCAGAATGTTTTTTCTATGAAATTCAAGTAAGAAACCAATAATTTTGAACTTTTTCTCAAGCTAAATGTTGTTAGATTTTGTTGAGTTTGTAATTTCAACCGCGGAGCACGCAGCCGTACCATTCCCCGAAACCACCAAAGTGAAACCACAAACCATCGATAAGCATATTGCACTGCTTTTGCATAAAGGTGGTTTCTGTACTTAGGGGCTCCGATAAAACCTGGAGCTGACGAGTGGATGAGGGGTGACATCACCCTCTGACACTTATCAGATGATAAAAGTCGTCAAAAATGGTCATCGATGATATTCGTCTGATCTGCTCCTGGATCCTCCGCCGTCGGATCGAGGTCAAAGCTGGGTACGCTCTGCAGGGAATGGAGATTGCGTAAAGTTTTTTTGACCGCCGGTTCTGTCAGCGAAGGAATTAAATGGTATTTAAATGTGGTTGGTAGATGGTAGGTAAAGTGTTATAATTTTTGTTTATACGGAGGTATGGGTAAGAGAATGCGTGTAATTTTTTTTTGGTCATGTATGTATTGAATGTTGACTTGGTATATGTAAGTAAAAAAAATGAAATGAAACTTAGTGTGTGAGTGCGAAGAAAAAAATCTTTACCAGAGTCTTTTGCTAGTATGAATGCACAGTAGTTCATAAATTATGTGTTGACCAATTTTTGTGAGAGAAGGTGAAACGCAACAGCGTAGAGTTTTGGTATAGTATGTGAAATGAATCAGCAGTGCGTAGAAGAAGCATGGGAGTTTCCCTTTTGAAGAGGTCAACTTAGTTTGTGTGGATCACACAACAGTGCAAGAGGAAGGAAAGATTAGAAGAGAGCATGAAATATTTTGTATGCTGAAGTTTTTTTTATTGTAATGTGCAGGCACATAATCTTTTGTTTTGGAGCTACATATGTAAAAGTTTGTTTTACAGTAGTATGTGTAAAATATTTTTACAACAGTATGTGTAAAAATAGTTTTACACCAGTAAATGTAAAAAGGGGTTTTACAGCAGTAAACCCATCTCAGTAAATTCTCAGGTGAAAACAGAGTTTTGGTTGAATGTTGTTTTTGGTAAATCCCTCTCAGCAAAGAGGATGAATGTGTATCAAGCATATATTTTAAGCAAATGAATGTTTTTATGGCTGTGTAATGGACTGTTATGAGTATATTTGTTTTTAATAGCTTCCCTGTGGAAAGGTCCTGGAAAAAATGAAACAGAGCATTGACTCTGTGGTGTTTGTTTGTTTGTTTGGTTTTGGTATTTTCCCATTGCAAAAATACCCAACAGTGGTATCGGAGCTAGTCCAGGCTCTTTGATGGTGACAGAGCAGGTTCATGCTCTTTGAAGTGTCAAAGAAGCTGAAGGAAAGACCCTTGTTGCAGTAGAAGTAAAGCTTCTCCAACTGTGTGAAGTTTCAGCCAAAGGGATTCAGGTATTTCTCAAGTTTTTGAGTTGTTGTTGAAGAAACAGTCAGTGGTTTTAAAAACACAGTCAAGGATTTTAAAGATAGTTAAGAATGGCAAGGTCAAAGAAGAAAGTGTCCAAATCCCCTAAGGTTGTGTCTCTCTCCTCTGTTAAAATAGAAGACAATCTATTTAAAAGCATTTTATTTGAGGCTCCAAGGTTCGATGGGGACTTTGATATGTGGGAAATAATAATGAGGACTTTCTTACAGTCTGAAGGCATTGAAATTTGGGAATCAGTGATTGATGATAGTAAAATGGATGGAGAATCCAAGGAGTACAATGCAAAAGCAGCAAAGATAATCCTGGATGGGCTACCTGATTCTGTAAAGAAGAATCTAGGAAAATATTCATCAGCAAAGGATATATGGGACAGACTTCATGACCTTCATGCAAAGGGAGCACTGACCATGACCATGAAT
The DNA here is from genome assembly GCA_000404065.3 of Pinus taeda. Taxonomy (NCBI): domain Eukaryota; kingdom Viridiplantae; phylum Streptophyta; class Pinopsida; order Pinales; family Pinaceae; genus Pinus; species Pinus taeda. The sequence goes on from APFE031252774.1 coordinate 21,844, forward strand.
GAAGAAGGAAATTCTGAACCCATCATAGAAGCTGAAAATGAGAAGGTTGACCTCATCAAGCTTCAAGTGCAAGAAAGGGATGATGAGCTTGCCAAGCTTAAGAAGGAACTTGATGAAAGCAAAAGGAAGCATCAAGAAGAAGTCATATCCATGACAAATCAATTGAATGAAGCCAAGAAGCAGGCACAAGAAGCTGAAAAGAAAGTGGAGAGCAGTCAAGCAAAGAATGAAGAACTCTCCAAAATGAAGTCTGATATAATCTCTTTTAAAATAGTAGCAGCTGAAGCTACTCGAAGCAAGGAAGAAACTGGGGAATAGCTTGCAAAGAAGAATGTTGAGTGTGAAAGATTGGAAGAGGAGATTGTCCTCCTCAGGAAGAAAGTTGAAGGGATGAACAAGATCATGAAGAGCTC
>APFE031252774.1:35701-59271 GCA_000404065.3 Pinus taeda
GCTGCTTTTAAAAAAATGATTTTGCTATGGAGAAAAAATCATTAAATTCTGCTACATATATCTCCACATATATATCTCTACAAAAATAAGTATATATAACACCAATATTCAAAGTTCTGCGACATGTATCACTGCAAAAGAGCGCTTCACTGTAATATATAACCCCAATATTCAAAGTTCTGCTACTGGAAAAGAGCGCTTCACTGTAATATATTGTTGTCAGAGATATATATAACACCAATATTCAAAGTTCTGCTATATGTATCACTGGGCTAGCCACATTTCGACAAGATTTCATACGGTAGTCCATGAATGCAAATAAAACGAAACCATCAATCCTCTTAACCAATAAAATCACTATATTATGCGTTTTACAACTAGGCTGATAAATGGGCATCCTCGAATAGTGAAAGTAGATTGGCCACGGTTTCTTTCTTTCAACAATCTTCACATAATTTACACCATTGATTTATAAAAAACTGTTTTACATCACCATCGATTTTAAAAAACTGTTTTACATCACCATCGATTTTTTAAAAAACTGTTTTACATCACCATCGATTTTTTAAAAAACTGTTTTACATCACCAGCGAACGGTCCACAGTTCGCTCCTGGCAAACGCACCACACCGTTTGGCAAACACACCACACCATTGATACCAGCAAACGCACCACACCGTTGGCAAACGAGTATTCCTGAATGGCAAACGCACCAGCAAATTCGTGTTGCAGTTTTTGTTAAATGTGAATGGCACCAACGAAGGTTCGAACACATCAAGCTGCTCCCATTCCTTCTCAATTCGGAGCCAGAAGAATCCCCACAGCAATAACCGCCCGGATAAAAAAAAAACAGTGGAGGAGCTATACAATATCCGTGTGGAAAAGAACTATATGGATGACCACATGCAGTGGATGAAACACAATTTAATGGATGACCATATGCAGTGGATGAAACATTTTAATAAAGGCAATGAATAGATCTTTTGGGAGTACAGGCAGCGGAAAAAATTCCAAAACGTTTCATATAAAACATTTAATCCTTCATAACAGCGCAGGAATCATTCCATACGTTACCAATTCTAGGCGTTTCAATGCATTTGAAATTCCAGGCGTTTCAATGCAGGCAGCGACAGTCTTCAGGCATGCAATCTTCAGGTAGGCAGTCTTCAATGTCAGAGATGTCAGAGTAGTGCTCAGGACTGAGCAGCTCTCAGGACAGCAAGAGTTACAGCTATTTCTGGGACCTGTGCTCTGATACCATGTCAGGCCAGGGTAACTCCAGAATGAATGAGCGAGAGAAAACTGATTATTTTATTCATTAGCTAACATACATTTATATACATAAATATGGCGGATCAGTTCATCTTCTGGATGACTGTCCAGTTCACCCATCCATTTCGGATTAGGTGTCAATAAGAAGGGACCAAGACTTGCCGAAGTTTACCAATTTTTTTCATACCCTTCACAAAAATTTTGGTATAAAGGATTATAAGAAACATTTGGTACTCAAGTAACATGATTGCCTACATAGGTATGTCCAGGATGAGATGGAGTTCCTGGACATCTCCTCTCTTGGCATGTCATACTAATACGCTATGAAGATTGACTAGAAGCTTAAATAGAATAAGCAAGACTTTGTATCTGCATATCCAAAGCAAGGTAAATGCACCCCCAAACTATAAAGTAAAGGGAAAATTCAAGGCAAGGCAACCGAGGATAACTCATCGAAGCCACAAGCAAAGAAAAACACTATGAAGACAAAGAAGGACATGTGAAAGTGGTGTGAGTTCCATAAGAGCTCCACACACAACACAAGTGAGTGTCAGGCCAAGCATTCACTGCTGGCCGAGCTGAAGGCTTTTGAGTCCGATGCATGTTCTAACTCTAAGTCAGAACCTGGCAAGAGGAATGTCAAAGGGAAGTGGATAATGGATGTGGAGCCTAATGCCATTGTGGCAACCACCAAGAGCTAGAAAATTGAGTCTCAAGATCCAGAAGAAGGGCAGTGCCTATTCCACTCACAAATGTGTGTGAAGGGTTCTCCACTACAATTCATTATCGATAGAGGGAGCCAAAATAACCTCATTTCAGAAAAAGTCGTGATCGACTAAATATACCGACTATAATACATCCGCATTCATACACCATTGGGTGGCTTCACCAAGGACGAGATCTCTATGTCAGCTAGTAGTGTTGCCTTCCCTATAACATCTAGCCCTTCACAGATGAGGTATTCTATGATGTTTCTCCTCTTGAATTTTGTGATGTATTATTAGGAAAACCATATTTATGGAAGCTTCATGTTTTATATTAGTCTAGACCACACTCTGTTATTATTTCTTTTGGTACTAAGTTATAAAGGATATCGGAGGTACACCCACTTAGCACCATCTCTTTAATATCTGCTAAGAAATGCGGAAAGGTCATCTCCCAATTTGGGAAATTTGTTTCCTTTCTCATTTACTCTCAAAGTAAGGGGAAGGTTGTAGCCACATCCATGGCCCCTAGGAAGGGTCCCTCAAAGTAGCAAAAGCAGGTGGATATGGTTGTGGAAGAATACAAGGATATCTTCTCCTCACCCACAAGGGTACCCCTACATTGATAGGTCAAGCATTCAATATATATGACTCCAAGAGCACCTCTACCCAATGGGTCAATATATTACCTCTCCATTCTAGAAAGTGAAGAGATCAAGTGGAAAATACAGGAGTTGCTGCAAAAGGGGAACATCCAACTAAGTTCCTCGCTTTGTGGAAGCTCAATTGCACTTCTAAAGAAGATGGATGAGACCTGGAGGCTCTACATTGATTACTGGGCAATAAAAAAAATCACTATCAGGAACAGATATCCAATCCCACAGATTGATGACCTCGTGGACCAACTTAAGGGGTCCAAGTATTTTAGTAAGAACAATATGAAGTCTGGTTATCACCAAGTTCCAATAGAGCCCACAGATGTATGGAAGACTGCCTTTAATTCCAGGGAAGGACTTTTTGAATGGTTGGCTATGCCTTTCAAGTTAACAATTGCCCCTACAGCATTTATGAGGTTAATGGATGATATCATGCGGCCCTTGACCAACTCGTCCTTGGTGGTTTATATGGATAGCATCCTCATCTTCAACGAGAGTTGGGAAGAACACTTGCAACACATTCAGTAGGTCCTTCAAATCATTTGGCAACACAAAATGTCAGCCAACTTGGATAAATGCACCTTTGGCATGAGCCAGGTCCAATAATTGGGTTACATCATAGATGAGTGTGGCATGCATGTGGACCCAACCAAGATCCAAGTCATTTAGGATTGGCTAGCTCTGACAACTCTAATGGAGCTTCACAACATTTAGGCCTTGCACATTTCTCTTAGAGGTTCATGTTGGGACTCTCCCATATCACTTGGCCTTTGAATCAGATTGCTAAGGGAGGGGCGAAAGAAATGTTTTCTCAATTTGAGTGGTAAAAGAAGACATTTGTTGAGTTGAAGCACCCCCTCTTCTCTGCACTGATACTCACACTTCCAGACATGCAGTAGCCATTTGAAATCGAGACATATGTCACATACTATGCTATTGGTGCACTCCTCACCCAGCACAGGCATCCAGTGGCCTATCATAGTGAGAAACTTTCCAATACAATTTGGATGTAACCCACATATGATAAAGAGATGCATTCCATCATGTAAGTTTGTCGACAATGGAAGCACTAAATTTTGGGGAAGGAGATGGTCATCCACACTGATCAGCAACCTTTTCATTTTATACATACACGGGGGAAGTTTCAGAATGATCACCATCAGATGTGGTCTACTTATCTACAACAATTTCACTTGAACATTAAATACAAAAAGGGCAACACCAATCACGTTGCAGACTGCCTCAGCCAGCCCCCAGTTGCAGCACTCACTATTGCTATAATGTTCATATTTTCTAGAGAAATCACATAGAGAACAAAGGGTAGACACATTTGTAACCTAGATCTAGGTTGATCATGAAGACCAGGATGAGGAGAAAGATCAACATACAAAAAATATATTAAAATCTCAGAGATGCAATGGTAATTCCCAACGGTTAAATATTTCCTTTTATTTTATTTTCATTTTTATGAACGTTAAATGACCAAAGTCAAATTAGTTAATTTTGAATTTTAATTTAATTTTTTAATTTTATTTAATATATTATATATATATATATATATATATATATATACTATATATTATATATATAGATATAGATATATATATATATATTATTTGAAATGAATTTTTAAGATTCTAATATTTTGTGATCTAGAAATTTTATATTAAAATTTATTTATTATGTTTTAGATAAAATAAAAAATAAAAAGTTATTATTATTTATTTATATATTATTTGAAATTGATTTTTTTTCAACTCTTATGGTCACGAGACCTTTGGATGGTCGCAGTTATACAAAAATGGTCTAGAGTTTTCCTCGATCTAGATGCTAGTAACTAGAAATAATGTTCCTAATTTCCACCTCCAGGATGCATTACTATGTTACATGTGCCACCTTTATGTTCCTTCAAGTGAGCATGGTAAGATGATTTGGGAGGCACACTATAGTTGGGTCGCAGAACACTTTGGTGTGGAGAAAACTATAGATGTACTACAAAAGTACTTTTATTGGCCCAAACTCCAAATGGATGTTGGGAAATTATCAAATATTGCACTACATGCACCATTGCCAAGCCAACCATCAAGAAGTAGGGCTTTTTCACTCCTCTTCCTACTCCCAGCCAGCCCTGGGAATCCATCTCCGTGGACTATATTTGTGACCTCCTTTCTACCAAGCATGGTAATGACTATGTATTTTTGGTCATGGATAGATTTTGTAATATGGCTATATTGGAAGCCTGCAAGAAGAGTATCACAGTAGAGGACACTGCCAAACTCTTCTTTGAATGAGTATGAGTACATTTTTGGATCCCACAGATCATGATATTAGATCTAGATAACAGGTTCGTGAGCACATTTTGGTCAAGGCTCTCGACAATATTCGATGCCAAGCTCACCAAATCGAATGCCTTCCATCGCTAGACTGATGGATAGACAAAGGTCATTAATAGGATGTTAGTGCACATACTCCACATGTACAACTCCAAGCATCCTCGAACCTCGAATGGGAGCCTTTTGTATGTGAAACATAATTATAATAGAGCTCTCCTTAGCTCGACTACTCACGGTCCCTCTCAAGTGGGTCTAGGATTTCAACCATTATGTGTGGTTGATGTTAACATGCCTCATGCAACTATGCAGATAGAATCCACACATGTACTGTCATAGGCTAATAAAGTGACCAGATTTATTGAATGCATACAACAAATCTACCAGCAGGTTCACAACATCCTCGAGAAGTCAACTTCCAAGTACAAGCAACGACATGACAACATCGGGTGCCATACAAGTTTTAGGTGGGTGACAAAATCTCATTGCATTTGCATAAAGAATGCCTTACTCGATACTATTGGAAGCTATTATCACTCTAATATCATCGTTATGCCATTACCAAGGTTGTGGGAGATAATGCCTTTGAGATCAGCATTCCCCCATTCCTTAGCCTGCACCCAGTGTTCAATGTGGAACGCCTTTGACAATACTTCCCACCATTGTTGGACACATCACACATTGTAGAACAAATCACACCAACATATTTAAATTGAGACTACATGGAGCAGGCCACAACTGATAGGATTATGGACACATAGGTCAATAACACTCACCAACAAAAGGTCCAACTACATTGGGTTGTCAAATTTGGCCAACTCTTGCACCAAGGCAAGTGGCTCAGCAGGGACCAGATTCAACTGAAATTTCCTCACCTCATGGATGCTTTTCATGAAATGGGTATCATTACTTTCTAAGGGGGTAGGAATGATCAAAGTGGATATTGGTGGCCACCCACCAATCCCACATAGACCTCTAGTCAGTTTCATTTGTTTCCTTGTTTAATTTAGCATTTAAATTTTTAGCAGTTTTTTACATTTTGAACTTTCGAAGAAGGTTTTACCCCCCTAAAAGACATTGTTTTGAGGTCCGTTGTGGGCCCATGTTTTAGGAGGATATGAAAAAACCTATAGTACTCAAATAGACATTTCCAATAAGGTAATGTATGGGCCAAAAAAAGATAATATGACCAAGTTATGACCTCGAGAAGTTGGTTGCCCAACTAACTCCAATGAGGCCCATAAACTCTTGGTGTTACATCTCCTGGGTTTTAGGTTTTGGTTTTTGAGGGTTTTCTCATGTTTTCCAATAATAAATAGGCCCTTGAGCCTCATTATAACACGGTTGAGAGGCATGTAGCGACCAAATCTTTTCTTAGATATAAGCTACCATTGCCCGAGCTAGTCTTATTTCCATTATGTTTGTAAGCATATTTCAGTATTTGATATTAATGAAATGAAGTGTTATTTCTATTTCATCTTTGTATTTATGGTTATATCTATAATTTGTTGCATTACTGTTTAAATTCAAATCACACGTGTTGGCGCTTGGTAGGTATTATCATGTTTTGCATGCTTTCAGATGCCTTGGTATTCTTTAGCATGGTTTAATATTGAATTTATTTGAGATTGATTATTGGAATATAGATAAGAAGTAAGAGAGGAAGATTTGGAACATAGAATGCACTAAGACTTGGCACTTGTCACCTATTGGCATCTAGCGTTGGTGTGCCTATCATGCCCCTCTTATAAAAGGTAAACTCATGACTTATTAATCCTCTTGTGTGTTCATTCCTTGTAGTTTAACTTGTTTCTCCCTTTTGTTGTCTTGACAATCCCTGGAACACATTCTCACGCCCTTACACATCTTGGCATAACTTAGCACTTGTCACATCTTAGGGCACATTTTAGCATTTCCCTAGCATTCCATAACATGCATTGGCACTCATGCCCTCACAACGAGCCTTAAATTTTTTCATGACTTTGGAACTCAATCAAGTCCTTGGCTACTACAGTTCATATGACATTCACCCGCTTGAGCTGCAACAACTTGACCAGTTTCACCTACTACAATTAGAATGTCTTCATGTGCACCTAAGAACTACCTATAAATCATCTTAGGCCACTCATGTCCAAGCTATTTAAAATGCAACAAGAAATTCCTAATTTATTTTTTCCTTGATTAAATTAGCAAGAATTTGAATTTCATTTTCACTAAAATACTTCGAGGTAGTTAACTAAGGTGACATGAGTCTTGTCACTCAATTAAATCGGTAAATTCAAGTTGGAGACACTTGAGTTTAGATCTAAATGATTGATTGCTAAATTGTAGCAATCTATTTCAGTTAATTTGATCTATTGTCAGTGTAACTAGCTCTCACTATTAGTAGAACTAGTGGAGGTTTAGTCAAGGGTGTGTAACTTTTGTCACATTGAGTGATCATCAAATTAAACTCATCAATCAACCTAATTTAACTCATGCATGTAGAGAATTCGAGTTACCCAGTTGATATTGGAGTTCAAGGGTAGTGTACTATCAGTTGTAAACTACTCCAAGTTGTACAGGTGGTTCATGCAGTCAAAGAAGGGCCTAAAGGAATTGTGCAATCCAAACTGGTGAATTTCCTAATTAATAGGGGCCTAATTCCCAAGGAAACTATGCACGGAAATAGGAGCTTGGCAGGCTGAGAGATTGGCTAAGTGTTAGCTTATGTCAATTTGTGAGGCAGTGAGATAGATTATACTAGAGCATCGGTTATAAAGCTTGAGCAAGAATTGTATTTCTTCTCTATTCTTTGATCAATGAAATACAAATAGTAGGGGATTTTAAGAAATTACTCCCCCCTAGATAAATATTTTTGTATGTGCGTTGAATCTTGATTCATGTTAATGATTTATGTTCTCCATCATGATTTTCTTTCCACAAATGAGTAGAGAAGCTTTAAGTCTTATGATCTAGTAAATTTCATGAGAAATTTTGAATCTACACATTAAATTTCTACATGGTATCAGAGCATGGATCGCTATACAGAAGAGAATTCGACATTGTCTTTGCGAGTGAATCAAATTGGTAGGATCAATTCTTCAGAGCTAGCATGATGGATTTCTATGGATTGAGACTCATGTATGCCCTCAAGTGTAGCTTAAATTATGTTTCTCTGGAGGATAGGATGGAGGTAGAGTTGCTCTGGAGGATAGGATGGAGGTAGAGTTGGAAGATAATAGGCTAAAGAAATTCATAGATAATGATATCTCAAAGCCTCCAAGATCTGATGCTCAAAATCTAGCAGAATGGAAGATGTCTATAGCAAAGGAGAGGAGGACCATATTGGAGGGTGTTTGAGACCATGATGTCTCAAATATTCATGGGAAAGAGACTCCATATGCAATGTGGTAGGCCTTGATAGATTTTTTCCAGAACAAATGTGATCACAGGAAGCTTTCAATGAAGGACAAAGTTCAGAATATGAAGATGCAGAAGCGCGACATAATTCAATAGTACCTCAAAAGGTTCAAACAATGTCCTGATGAACTTGGTCAAATTGGTGTTACTGTATTAGAGAATGATCTACTAAGCCTAACACTTCTAGGGCTTCCAAAGAGTTAGCTCAACTACCAATATTCAATAAATGGAAGGGAGAAGCTATGCAATTGGGAATTCCTTTGGTATGATTTGGTACAGTGGGAGATAAGGCGGAAGACCCATGATAAAGTCTCAAACAAGGGTGATGATGAGGAGAAGGGTGATGATGAGGATTAAATCCCAATCTAAAGTTGAATCGGGTCAACGGGGAAAGAAGAAATACTTGTCCAAAATCAAGTTCTTTCACTATCATGAACTGGCACACTATGCTACAAAATGTCAACACAAGAAAGTAGGCAAGAATATTGCAAAAGGAGTAGTGGGTGAATGTAGAATTTCCTGCAAATTCTCTACAAATCTACCTCTGATATCTATGTATAAAATCTGACTATAGACTAACTTGATAATGCAATATACTAAAGAAAAAGATCATAATCTACTTCTACTATCAAACTTGCGGAAGCTTAAAGATCGAGTTGAATCAGAGTAGAACACATATAACCATAAGAAGAAGGATCAATACACATGAAACACATAGAATACTCAAGGGAAAGCCTCAGCTAAAAGCCCCACTATTTGTGTTATCATACAAGGTGGAAATACATTAGAATTATACAAAGCCTTAGCTCTCACAGCTAGCTAGCTCTCAGAACAATACTCCAGGATGCTCACAAGAAATCAAAGCTTCTCACAAGCCTTCTCCTCTACCCTCCAAGGTCCTATTTCCTTGCGCAGTTTCTCTTGGGTGATCCTCCTGTTACCAAGTGGAAGACTAATCACTCACACTAATCCTACACACTGTCAGAACTACATAATCCTCAAGGAACCTTACCTTGATTGCATGCGGGAGTTTCCTTTATAGGAGAAAACACACGACTAATGGTACACTATCCTTGACTTTACTCTCAACTGGGCCTTTCTCAGAATAGACATGCATGATTTACTGATGAGTGAATCTTCAGTTATCTAAAGTAGCACTAGTTGGATGCATGCATGCATCAACTAACTGATAACTCTGATGTAATTAAGGTGGGATATAATTAAGCCAAGCGTTTTTTTATTTATGTATAACAAGTATCATATTTTTTTATTTTTATTTTGACCAGTTTGGCAAACATTGCAGCATAATTTTCACCATTCTTGTATATTTGGTATATGCAGGTGAACAGCAAGAAACTTGAAAGATTTCATTTGAAATGATATATCAATTTAATTGAAGAATACATCTTACTTCCTTCTTGGAATCTTCAAAGGTGAGACACGAATTTAAAAAATATAATGTTCACCCAAGAATTTTACTCTACTCTTCCGACGTTCCCCTGTTTATCAAAATTCCCTCCCTTTATATTTGTAGCCTAATTCTTTATCTGTGTGGATTAGATCATTTGAGTGCAGTCAAGTTTGGAGAATTCATATTAATCATATTCCTTTTAGCAAAGTGATTAAAAGTGAAGTATGTTTTAGTTAGAAAAATATTTTTCGTTTTTCTATCTTTTTTTTGGAGTAAAAAAGAAATTCTTAGAGAATTCATATAAAATAAAATAAAATGGCATTTGAGTCATTTTATTTAAGTGGAATTTGGTAAATTTTAATGATATCATTTTTAAGTGAAGTAGTTAAAACCAAAGTAGCTATTAGTTTGGCATGCAGAACATAACACTCTCCTATCATGTGTTTCATGCCCTATCATTCTTGACATGCCCTAGAAGACTTTTGCATGCATTGACATAAATTAGCACTTGGCACACATTGGCATTTGACATGTATTGGAACCTATTATTAGTTTGTCTAGCATGCCTCTTTTGAAAAATATAAAGTCTTGACTTATTCCTAACACCCTTCACATCTTAGCATGCCTTAGCACCTGGCATGTCTTCACATTCTTTGGAACTATTTTGCACATGTCAACGCACTTTGCAACTCCCTAGCACACTTTGGCATTTCTTCGTATGCTTTCATATTCCCCAGCATGCCTTACTAGTGCTTAGCATACCTTGTCACTCCTTCCTTGGCATGACAACTAACACTCATTGACACACCCTAGCACACCCTCATATTCATTCACTTCAATTCATTTTGACCTAGTGTTCCCCTGTGTTGTCCAAGTACTCCCTAACACTCCTTAGCATGCATTAGCACTCTCTAGCACACCTTAGCACTCTTCGCATGCCCTGCAAATTCATAGCATGCATAAAAATCGCTTAAAAATTATGGCACTTGGCATGTTGATCCAAGTGGATATTGGTGGCCACCCAGCTATCCCACCTAGACCTCCAATCAGATTCATTTGTTTCCTTGTTTATTTCAGCGTTTACTATTTTTAGAAGTTTTTCGAGTCCTGAACTTCTGGAGCAGTTTTGATCCCCCAAACAACGTTTTTCTTTAAGGTTTGTTATAGGCTCCTTGGCTGGGAGCTTGTGGAAAATCCTATAGTACTAGAAGATACCTTTCCAGTAAGGTATCGTACATGCCAAATGAAGATAATATGACCAAGTTATGACACCAAGAAGTTGGTTTCCGAACTAACCCCAACAAGGCCTACAAACTCTTGGTCTTACATCTCTTGGGGTTAATTTTTTGGCTGTTTAGGGTTTTCGCATGTTTTCCAATAATAAATAGGTCATTGAGACTCATTGTAACACATTTGAGAGGGATGTAATTGCGACATCTCTTCTCACAGATAAGCTACCATTGCTCGAGCTAGTCTTATTTTCATTCTAATTGTAAGCATAGTTTAGCAGTTGATGTTAATGAAATGAAGTGTTATTTTTGCTACATCTTTGTATTTATGGTTATATCTGTAATTTGATACTTTCCTATTTAAATTTGGATCAGTGGTATTAGAGTGGTATGCTTTTTCTCTATTTTTCTTTGCATGTCCCCAACGAGGTCAGGATATAAGGAGTTAAAGATTGAACTAGTCGAACCTTTCCAAGACGAGCCTCACAAATCCTGATGGCCTCTTGTGGTGAAAGAAAGGAAAGGTGAGGTGGCAGGATATCCTATCAAAATCTTCCTCAAATAAGCCCTCAAGCAATAAAGGAACTCGATCATGCACAACTTTGCTCAGATCCTTCAGCGGCTACCCAAGGGTGACACATCTAGTTATAGAAGCTACTCTGGAAGCACCATAGCCTAGAAGGTACAAATTAACTGTGAAATTCCCATATTGAGGGTTAGATACATGCAGATGTTGTAGATAAATGGTTAAATATTCTAGAAGGATATTTTTCTGTTCATGAATTTTCTGGCAAGGAAAAGATTAGTTTTCCTCTTCTCAAAGTCGCTCCCCATGTCAAAGACTCATGAAAAACCTATTGTGAGCAGAAGAATGAAAGTACACCCTCACTATTTTTGTCCACACCCACTTGGGATTCATTTTGGGATCCCTTCAAGGAGCATTAATACTGTGTTGAGAGCTATGAGGAAAAATACATAAAGTCAACCACACTGCGACAAAGAAGGGACCAAGACTTGCCGGAGTTTACCAATATTTTTCATACCCTTCACATGAATTTGGGTATAAAGGATTCTAAGAAACATTTGGTACTCAAGTAACATGACTGCCTACATAGGTACATCCAGGGTGAGATGTTGTTCTTGGACATATCCTTTCTTGGCATGGCGTATTGATATGCTATGAAGATTGACTAGAAGCTTAAATAGAATAAGTGAGACTTTGTATCTACGAATCCGACGCAAGGGAAATGCGCCCCCAAACCACATAGCAAAGGGAAAATTCAGGGCGAGGTGACCGAGGATAACTCGTCAAAGTCACAAGAAAAGAAAAACACCACGAAGACAAATAAGGACATGTGAAAGTGGTGTTGGGCCAAGCAGTCACTGGTGGACGAGCTAAAGGCTTCTAAGTCCGATGCACATTCTGACTCTGAGTCGGTTGCTGGCAAGGGGAATGACAAATGGAAGTGGATAATTGATGTGGAGCCTAGTGCCACTGTGGCAACCACCAAGATCTAAAAGATTAAGACTCAAGATCCAGAAGAATGGGAGCGCCTATTTGACTCACAGATGTGTGTGAATGGTTCTTTGCTGCAATTCATTGTCAATAGAGGGAGCCAAAATAATCTCATTTAAGCAAAGGTCATGATCGTCTAAATGTACCAACTATAGTACATCCACATTCATACACCATTGGGTGGCTTCACCAAGGACGAGGTCTCTACGTCAGCCAGTAGTGTCGCCTTCCCTACAACATCTAGCCCTTATGTTGTGGCCACCAACAACCCCCCTCCTTATGAAGTGTTATTGCTAATACTAAATAAGTGGGGACCCTTAGTAAAAATTAAAAAAAAATCAAATAGTGTTTATATTTCCTTTTAGATGAAACTTACAACATCATGGACTTAGGAAAGTACCTTTGAAGAATCTAAAAAACCTAAGTTTCATAATGAAGAAAGTAAATTCACTCCTTAAGAGATATCACATTGCACAAAGAATGATAGGGTACCTTCTAAATGAGTCAAAAATGATAAAAAACTCGAGATTTCGACGTGGAACTACATCGCATCGCATGCATTAAGAAACACAAACATTGAAAAACCTTAAAATCGCCGATATGCGATATCGCATATCGCACATCGCAAAAATCACATAAATTACACATGATGACTATAACGATTAAGCGATCTGCGATCTTGTGATATTACGATACTGCGACCTTGCGATATTGTGATATTGCAACCAAGCAACCTTACAATAGAACAACACGATGAAATTGTGATAATGTGATGTAGCGATCTGCGATATCGCAAAGCAAAATCACAAGACCTCTCCATCGCAGTTGGTTCTGGCTCATTATTCGAGAAAATTTTTTGAGGCCAAGAACTGGTCATGCACTTTAATGCAAATTAATGAGTTGTTGTAAGTTGTTAATGAAGTATGGTGTTGTGTTTTTCGAAGAACTAGTTCACGTAAGGTGGCATTTTTTTGCATATCTTCGGCGTTTAAAGTTTTCTTGTCATTATTTTTATCATTACTTCCACCTCATTTGTAAACTACAGGAACAAAGGACAAAGCATTATACAAGGCAGTATGTAGGAAACTATGAGGAGGAAAGGCAGTGCTCCAATGTCCATTTGGGAAGGCACACCTAATCTACTTAAGGAAGGAAAAGAGCCACAAAACTCTTCTAAGGCATCCATCACAGATTTCTCATATACAGCCATGACTGAATGGGTACTGAACGATGTTGATACCAGAAACAGACAATTTAATGCTCAGGGTCAAGAGCTCATGGAATCACTATTTTTACAAATTTTGAGCTTTATACCCGATAAGAGAAAAACGCGCAAGAGGTGAAAAATGCATAAGGGAAGCCCGGATCAAGAAACAAAGGCTAGAAAACTTGTTCGAAAATGAAGGCTTATAATTGCTCAGTCACCTGCAAGCCCCGAAAATTGCAAGAAAGCAACGATAGAAACAAACTGGAAATAGAAAGCTAAAGAAAAAGCAGAAACAGTCCAAGGGTTAACCAAGTTGAAATGGGATATTTACCAAGCATACATGGTAAAGCCACATAGTCATTGGATGACTCTCAAGTATATCATCGATTTTGCTGAGAAGATAATGCCAGCTCTTGCCGATTTTGTTTTCTTAACTCAACCAAAGGCGGAAGACAGTCAATCAACTCTACTCAATCAAATACTGAACGCTTGCGACATTAAGGAGCAAATATAGAAATAGTTAGATATTAGATTTAATTTTAGAAATAGTTTTGCTTAGAAAAAGGATGGTCATTTAAACCGAATCCTGAATTTCTGTAAATAATTTATTTAGTTAGTAGTATTTAAACCCTTCTCATGCATTTAGAGAAGGGTCCAGAAATTTATCAAAAACTTGTCCTTCGAATGTGCAGTTTTGCACCCTCCGAGGAAGTTTTGATGAATGAATGGAACAGGGTTTATTGATATTTTCATTTGATATCTGCTACTGATGTTTCACTTCTGTACTCTTAGTGGATGTTAAATCAAGAAGAGATAAATCAATTGTCACTTGAAGCTCATGAGTAGGACTAGTTATAAAAGGTACTTTTATCTCTTAACCATTTCTGCTTATTCGTTAAAGTGATATTCAGTTTTTAGTTGTTTATATATTACAGCGTGGATGCCTGAGCTATCATTTGGCACTTTTGTACGGTGATAACTATTTATTTATGGTTCATGTATGAATAGCTCATTTATGTGATAGGTTTATCACAACTGTTTCGTCTAATTTATTATACGAAGTAGTTCATCTTTATTGAATTCTTTTCTTATAATAGCTTAATGATCTTTATTACCAGTTATTGTTTGAAATCTTTTTAGATCGCATAGAAGAAAGATCACACCCCCGGTTAGCATAAATTTTGATGTTTTTTTGTTTATTAGAATACAATAGCATAGCATTAGATTAGAATTAAGATAGAAGTATTCCATCTAGAATAGAAATATCCATCTTTCTCACACACACACACTAAATTGGGAAACTGGTCCCATATCCCCAGTCGAACCCTCTATACCAAATGGATAAGGAGCTGCCAACTAAGGTCTGGACCGGGCGGGTATCCCGCTTGTTGTAGACCTGATTTTTTGGGCCTTCACCATATTTGGCACTAGAAGGAGGGCCTCAACTATGAATGGCAAGTAAATCTAAATCAAAATACCATTTTGAAAGTAAATCGCCTTCACCATCTCCCCCGACTTCTCCATTACACTTAAATCCAGAATTAGAAGTCATCGGAGCATCAAACGTTGCTACAAACCCTGAAATTTCAGGACAATCTATTATTAAACCTCCTGAAGTTGAATCTTTGATTCACAAACTTCAGCGATTTTCCATTTCTCCTCAAAGATCTGATAAATCTCGGAGCAGCGTGACTTCGCAGTATAACCCTGCTCACCCCCTCACTAGATTAAAGAGTGAAAAGTTTGGTGTTCGACCAACCGAATCACCTCTTCCCAAAAGGAAAAGAGCAAGGAAATCACCTAAAGAGTCCGACAACGAGACTCTTTCATCAACATCATCCATCTCAACCTCTTCACCGCGAAGTCAACCATCCACTCCTCCACTTCAAACCATTATCAATCCACCTATCGGAACCCCTATAACTCCTCCTCAATCATCTGCGATCGTAATATCCTTGTCTTCCCAACCACAGGGATCATCTTCTGCACTTCCCCCTGTTAGTAGTTCAGAAATGGCCCAGTCTCCATGAAATAACCCTGGGGCAGTCTTAACGCCTACACCCTTGAGTCAAATACTGGCCCATCCCGAGAAATGGTTGCCTAAGTTCAATCTCAAGGTAGGCATGCTAGCAGAAGAGCACATAAGCAACTTTATGCTATCCATTAATCTCAACGGGTTTACTAATGAAGATGTTGTTGTTGGACAATTTCCTTATACTCTGCAAGGAACAGCCGGATCGTGGTATTTCTCATTACCCTCTGGATCTATTACTAGTTGGGACATCTTCCAAGACCAATTCCTAACCAAGTTTGGTGACAACAGGTCTAGGGCAACGTTAATCAATGACCTATCCAACCTTAGGGCCGAATCTAGAGAACCTATCAAAGACTTCAATCTACGTTTCAATAAAATTCTAAACGAAATTCCTACTGCTTCTCAGCCCAGTGAGGAAGTGTGATGGGAATGGTATCTCACTGCTTTACCATCAAACATAGCAATCTTCGTGGACAGGGCTAATAAAACAACCTTAGTCGAAAACGTGAAAGAAGTCATAGCAGTAGAGAAACGTATAATAGCCCTAGAGAAGAAATATGCGATAGAGGAATGAAAATCTAAGAAGGTCACCTTCAAAGAAGAGTCCAAGAAGAAACAAGCAAAAGATCCATTCGATTTGGAGGGATTGCAAAAAGTTCTGAAGAACATGTCCAATGAAATGGTCGACATAAAAAAGCAAGTAGCAGAAACTTCTTCAAAAAGGCCCTACAGAGCTTTTAAAAGATGCCTGTCAACGGATTCAAGGCCACCTAATGCTATTACAAGTGTTGAATCTGAGGAAGAGGAAGAGGAAATTGCCACTGAAGGGAAAACCGATGATGAAGAAGTTGTAGAATTACAAGGAATGTGGGATTTGATCATCCCACAAGAAGAAGATCAAGAAGTGTTCCCAGTTAACACACGAAGTAGAAATCAACTTGATCCTCCCCAAACTACCCCAAAGCCAAAGAGTGCAAGCTCTGCAACAAAGGATAAAGTCGCAACAAAGAAAATGACATCTAAAGCGACTGAAACTAGCCCAGTCCAAAGAGATTTACCAACTCCATCTAAAACACTGATCGTTTTGGATGAAATGGAGTACAATATTATAGAAGACTTGAAAAAGACTAGGGCCAACATCACCCTATACGAATTGAGCAAGTTAAAGCATAAACAAAAGATAATGTTGAAAGAATTACATGTTATGCCAGTTGCACCTTTGCTTGCCGCTATAATTTCTCAAGATTCCCAGAACATGGGAATACCTCCAACTAATACGACTAACAAGATTGATCCAAACGACATTGCTTTAATTGGAGGAAGATCGAGATCTCATACTCCCCCATTTTTCCTTACTTACGAAATTTAAAAAAAATGTATATAACTGTTTAGTGGATTCTAGTGCTTCATCGAATATTTTACCAAAGTCCATATGCACCAAATTAAGCATTCAACGACAGAAA
This sequence comes from Pinus taeda, assembly GCA_000404065.3. Taxonomy (NCBI): domain Eukaryota; kingdom Viridiplantae; phylum Streptophyta; class Pinopsida; order Pinales; family Pinaceae; genus Pinus; species Pinus taeda. The sequence continues at coordinate 52,926 of APFE031252774.1, forward strand.
TCTGTTGTTCACATAGTTTAGCTAGATCAATCTCAAATCAAAGTCATTGGCGAACTAAATCAAGTAACCATAAGGTTGTCATCCACCCCAAATGTATGTCAAGTTATTGACATTTTAGTCGTTGATATCCTTGAATTTTATAGCTTAATTCTTAGCAGAGATTCATCAGAAAAACTGCATGGATACTTCGCAACTGACTGGTCACACATGTGGCTGCCTTACAATGGTAAGTCAAATCAAATAAAAGTTGAATGAGAATTACATCAGAAGTACATAGTAACGGAATTAGAGGGGGAAAATGAACCAGTAGCATATAACAGTAGCATAATTGGCAATTACTCAGTGGATTCTTTTCTCGGCAATTTTAATGCTCATACGTCACCCTATTTAGAACATTCTGTTTTATCTCAAGTCGAAAATTTTTCTCAAACGGATAGTTCAAAGTGTATCAATTTTTTAGATAGACCTGTAAATAAATCTTTGTTTTGGAAATTATTTTTTGATGGCTCTAAATCTAACGAAGGAGCAGGTGTAGGCTGCATGCTAAGTAGTCCAGAAGGAGATAAAATTATGTTAACATGCAGGCTCAAATTTGATTGTACCAACAATACAGTAGAATATGAGGCTTTAGTCCAAGGATTGTACAAAGCAATCGGGTTAAACATAAAGTACCTCCAAGTCTTTGGAGACTCTGAAATTGTAGTCAGACAGGTACAGAATACTATACATTGCTTATCAGGTCATTTAAAACACTATCAATCTTTAGTTCAAGATCTAACTGAGCATTTTATAGCATTCAATATTTCATCAATTCCAAGGCTCTAGAATGCAAGAGCCTACCTTTTAGCTAACGTAGCTTCTAACCTCATTCCTTCTGAACATTTTAGTCCAAATAGATTCTCAATAGAATTAATCTTTAGACCATCTATTCCTGACAACATCACAAATTGGAGAATATTCAATGACGATCCTGATATCGTAAATTTCCTTACATCTTAAGGATCCTACTCTAATCAAATAATTGACGAAGACCAACATGATCGAAAATTACAACAAAATAGCACTAACAATGGTATACCTAAATCAGTGGTCAAGTTAGAAGATCTGTACGATTTGAAAGATAAGTTTAAAAGGTCTACCAATTCAAAGCTCCAAAGTTTAACTTTGAATTATGAATTAGTAAACCTAGGAACGGATGCCAAACCCCAAAACATTAATCTAGGCCTTGGCCTAGCCCCTAAAGAAAAACTAGCATTTATTCGTCTTTTGAGACAATACAAAAACGTTTTTGCTTCGAACTATGATTAACTCAAAACATACGACACTTCTATCATCCAACATACTATTCCAATGACCGATAATGAAAAACCTGTCCAACAAAAATTGAGAAAGATCCATCCCAATTTGGAAAATCAGATAAAAACATAACTCAATAAGCTGTTGAAAGCCAAGACAATCTTTCCCGTCAGACATTCTAAGTGAGTCTCCAATATGGTACATGTTAGAAAGAAAAACAGAGATATTAGAATTTGTATTGACTTTCGAAATCTTATAAGGCCTGTCAAAAAGACAATTTTCCCTTACCACCTATGGAGCAGATATTGCAAGCAGTGGTAGGCTCAGAATTAATGTCTTTCTTGGATGGATTTTCAATATACAATCAAGTGTTGGTACATCCTAATGATCAATTGAAAACAACATTCAGAACTAAATGGGGCACATATGCATATCTAAATATGCCATTTGGTTTGATTAATGTTGCTGCCACATTTCAGAGAGCCATGGACATTGCATTTAAAGGTTTAGTCAATAAATCTCTAGTAATTTATTTGGATGATATAACCGTGTATTCCAAGAAACAAAGCGACCATCCCAAAGACTTGAAACAAATCTTCCAACGATGTTTAAGGTATGGAATTTCACTTAACCCAAAGAAATCTTTTTTCGCATTAAGTGAAGGGAAACTTTTAGGATTCATAGTGTCAAAATCTGAAATTCACATCAATTCCGACATAATCAAAGAAATTTCTGAAATATCCCTACCTCATAACAAAAAAGCCATGCAATCTTTCCTTGGTCAAATCAACTTTGTAAAGAGATTTGTTCCAGATTTTTCACGAATCATATCCCCTTTACAAACCATGATAAAAAAAAACTCTAATTTTAAATGGGGCCAAGATGCACATGAAGCATTCAACCTGATCAAATAAGCTATTATTAATGCTCCATCTTTAGCAACTCCAAATTTTTTAGAGCATTTTATTTTATATACATTTGCCTCAGATAGGTCATTTACTGCGATACTCACTCAAACGAATCAAGAAAAGGCAGAAGCACCAATTGCTTTTTTAAGTTCAAATTTACAGGGTGCTGAATTAAATTATTCAGATGTGGAGAAATAAGCTTATGTTGTTTTCATAGAAATCAAATACTTCAAACCTTTTTTACTCAAAACCCATACTAAAATTCTAGTACCGTTTCCAGCGGTAAGGAATCTTCTAGTACAAAAGGATGTGGGTGAGAAGAGGGCCAATTGGGTTACTGCCTTACAAGAATATGACATAGAAATTAAACCAACAAACATTGTAAGAGGTCAAGGCCTTTGCAAAATGCTGGCTGGAGCGTTGAAAATTTCTGAAATTCCACATGTAGAGGTACAAATGTGTGAGGTAAGCCTAAACGATGCAGAGTCATTATACATTGGTATCATTTATTATCTTAAGAACGGGTATGCTCCTTCATAACTCGATCATACTAAGAAAAGAGCACTAAGATTGAAAGCCAAACAATATCAGCTCATAAATGATATTCTTTTTAGAATAAATTACGATTTTGTTCTCCTTAGATGTCTTGAGAAATCTGAAGCTGAAAAAGTTTTTCAGGAACTCCATGATGGGCCAGCAGACGGACACTATGTTGGAGATGCTACTGCACATAAAATCTTGCGCGCAGGGTATTACCGGCCCATGTTATTCAAAGACTCACATAGTTACGTGAGGAAATGTCAAGTCTGCCAAACTACTACTGGGAAACAAAAGAAGCCATCCTTACCACTACAATGAGTTAACATCGAGCAACCTTTCAGTCAGTGGGGATTGGACATAATAGGTAAGATCGTTCCTCACTCTTATAAGTAGCCTAGATATATCCTTACAGCAACAGATTATTTTACTAAGTGGGTAGAAGCAGTTCCACTCAAGACAGCTAATGCTGAAAATATCATTGAGTTCATAGATCAATTTGTAATCACCAGGTTTGGATTGCCTTCCGCTTTAATGTTTGATAATGCATCATACTTTTCTAGAAATGCAATGACTGAATTTGCACTTAAAATAGGATTCAAACTTAAATATTCGGCCAATTATTACCCAAAGGGCAATGGATTAACCAAGTCTACAAATAAAAACTAATCAGGATTATCAAAAGAACAATAGACCAAAATCATAAAAATTGGCATAAATCTTTGATATATGCTTTGTGGGCGGACTGAATAACGAGAAAAGCTTCCATCAGCACTTCTCCCTTTAATTTAGTTTATGGGAAAGAAGTGGTCCTTCTGACTCATTTAGCAATTCCTTCTTTGTCTCTAGTTCAATACATTGATGAAGTACCAACTTCTTCACTACACCTAAGACAAATGGAAATAATCAAATTAGAAGAACAACGAGAACATGCTAAGAAAATGCATGCTCATCATCAAGCACTAATAAAATCCTCTTTTGATTCAAACATAATGACCAAAGAAGATTTTCAGATGGGAGACTTAGTTTTAAAATGGGACAAGGCACATGAAGAAAAGGGGAAACATACAAAATTTAAAAGAATGTGGCTTGGTCCTTTTCAAATTGTCGAAGTCATAGGTCCATCAACATTTGTGTTACAAGATTTAGTAGGTAAAAGAGACTCTTTGCCTGTCAACGAACAAATTCTTAAGAAATATTTTCCATAGAAGATTATTATTCTATTTTTGTAGAGTAATAGTTTTTCTTTTCATAATAAAACCAGTTGTGAATGGTTACATTAAGCATTTACGAAAAAGACACCAACTCTCTTTCAGATTTTTATTTTTTGCTTGTATAAGTAGAAAATCTTTTGGAAAAATGATCTTTATTATTGAAAGATACAGTTAAAGACTCTAACATAGATATGACACTAGTTTCAACTTCATAAAGTTTGATGAAAACAACCTTTAGTGAAGAAATTGTTTTATGTCAGTGCAATGAAAGGTATCAATAACAAAATAAAGATTCTCTGTAGAACAAATACTTCCAAAAACTCTACCATTGTCGTCCAGAGCTATCTAAAGGAAACAATGACTTCCTCCATGCTAAGGAAATTGCAAATTTCAGAGGAAAAATCCAAGGATACACTTCATCTTGAAGAATGAGAGGTCTCATCACGAGCCGGCTTATCATAATCACAGATATGATAACTTGCTGACTTTGCCAAATACTGCATACCACAACAAGGAAATGACTTAAGATTGTTACAATCAAGAGGCAAGGGGTCTCATCACGAGCCAACTTGTTCAGCAAAGTTATAAATCAAGTGAATGAATGTGTCATAAATTGGCTATCAAACCAAGACATTTTTCTTTAAGAATAAAAAGAAAATCAAAGAAATAAGTGTGGATGTGGATTCTTCTTTGAGAGTTGTAGGTTTCTTTAAGTAGGATACAGGATCATTGTTGGATAACAGGTAACCCTGTCGAGGCTATAAACTCCTGCTAGCAGTAGAGGCTCTACCCACGACAAATGAGCATATTTAAAACTGGTTTACAGAGAAGACTTTGTTTTATATCTACAGACCAAGTAATGACTGATGTAAATACAAGGACTAACTTGAGGGAGAAAATAATCAAAGTTGAAAATAGCTGAAACAAAATGTCATTGACAGGTTAGAGCATAATGTACTTTATCTTTCCATAATAAAGTTTAATTTTTTGAAAAATTTTCTATTTTGGAAGTTCAAAAAAAAATCAATAGAAACACAAAGATAACTGGCTCTTCAAAGTGAATCACCAAATGTTGTGGCCACCAACAACCCCCTCCTTATGAAGTGTTATTGCTAATACTAAATCCTTTTAGATGAAACTTACAACATCATGGACTTAGGAAAATACCTTTGAAGAATTTAAAAAACCTAATTTTCATAATGAAGAAAGTAAATTCACTCTTTAAGAGATATCACATCGCACAAAGAATGATAGGGTACCTTCTAAATGAGTCAAAAATGATAAAAAACGCGAGATTGCGACGCGAAACTACATCGCATCGCATGCATTAAGAAATACTCACATTGAAAAGCCTTAAAATCGCCGATATGCGATATCACATATCGCACATCGCAAAAATCGCATAAATTACACATGATGACTATAACGATTAAGCAATCTGTGATCTTGCGATATTGCAATATTGCGACCAAGCGATATTGCGATACTGTGATCTTGCAATATTGCGATATTGCGACTAAGCAACCTTACGATAGAACAGCACGATGAAATTGCAATAATGCGATGCAACGATCTGTGATATCACAAAGAAAAATCGCAAGACCTCTCCATCGCAGTTGGTTCTGGCTCATTATTCGAGAAAACTTTTTGAAGCCAAGAACTGGTCATGCACTTTAATGCGAAGTAATGAGTTGTTGTCAGTTGTTAATGAAGTATGGTGTTGTATTTTTCAAAGAACTACTTCACGTAAGGTGGCATGTTTTTGCATATCTTCGGCATTGAAAGTTTTCTTGTCATTATTTTTATCATTACTTCCACCTCATTTATAAACTGCAGGAATAAAGGACAAAGCGTTTGATCCAGATTTAAACAGGAACGCAATAAAATACAGAGATAACCATATACACAAAGATGCAGCGGAAATAATGCTTCATTTCATTAATGGAAAATACTGAAATATGCTTACAACCAGAAATGGAATAAACCAGCTAGGACGATGGTAGCTTATCTCTGAGAGAGATGTGCGGCTACATGTCTCTGAACTGTTCCGAACTTGTGTTACAATGAGGCTCGAAGGCCTATTTATTATTGAGAAACAATGGAAAACCCTTCACATTCCAAAACCGACCCTTAGAAGATGAAACGCCAAATTGTGGGACCCGTTTTGGGTAAATTGGTACATCAATTTCCCGGGGTCGTAACTTTGGCATACGATCTCCGTTTGACGCGTATGATAGCTCGTTAGAAAGATCTATCCGAGAACTACCATTGTTGGAACGGGAAACATTGGTCCATGGACCCCATGTTGCCCCTGGCTTCCCCAAAAAACGTCGTTTAGGGCCTCAAAACGGCTCTGGAAGTTCAGGACCCGAAAAACTGCTAAAAATAGTA
>APFE031252775.1:0-34568 GCA_000404065.3 Pinus taeda
AAAGGCATAAATAAGTGGCCTTAGGAGATGTCTGGGGCGTATGACCAGTCAAAATTCATCCTCAGAGGCCCAGCATTCTCCTAGAGCCTACTTTGGGGGTCAAAAGATGACTCAGAGTCCCTCAAAAGGCAATTTTTCAAGTGACAGTGGCAAAATGAAGAAAAAATTCAAAAAAATGAATAATGGGAAAAATTTTAAAAATTTTCCAAAGTCAAAATAAGTCAAATTTTGACATGGAAGTCAAGCAGAGGATCAAGGTTGATGTGGCAAGCAATGTGGGGCCCACCACATAAAGTTTCAGCAGAAGTCAAAGAAAGTCAAAGCAAGTCAAAGGACAGTCAAACTGGGCCCACGCTGAGTTCATAAGGCATTGGAATTTTTAAAGTATAGCTTTGATTTAATTCAAAGGGTGGGAAATTATTATAAGGTTGAAAGTATAATGTTTAAAATTTGTGAGTGGGGAGGGGACCCACCTCAGCCCACCAAATAATACGCATAACTCATGCTCATTAAAAGTTCAACGCACAGCCCAGCCATCCAAAAAATACGCTGGCCCACTCACTGTTTAAACACAACTCACCATATATGATTTACGTAACAGCAATGTAACATGGGCAGCCAGCAGCATATTAACGTGAGCCCAGTCAAAGATTCCAACAACAGTTACGTGGGTCAAACAGCCAGTCCGTACGCATAGTCTTCAACAGTTTACGGTGGGCGGTTCAATCAGCAGTTTAACACACCTGGACAGCAGCCAACGCAGATTTGAACAGCAAGTTACACTTAGCAGTTTACACGCAGATATATTCCAGCACGTTATATGCCAAGTATAAGCAGCAGTTATGTGGGACAGGCAGCAAACAAAGGTATATACGCAAGTTTGAAGGCAGCTACAGCAAGTGCGTGTTATCTCCAGTTTGTTTGCAGCCATGCAAAGGCAGTTAAGGGATCATGAACAACAGTTCAAAGGCAGCCATACAACAGTTTTGAGAACAACATTGAAGTTTGGAAACACATGGCAGCCACATGTTTATAGCTCAGCAGTTATCTTCAGCAATTAATTAGTCATATCAGCCAATTGTCATTTCATTTTTTCATTGGGATCTTCACCATTGTGCCACTTGTCATTGGATTTCTCCTTGGGATCATCTCCCATTTTCCTATTTATATGAGCCTTGGGCTCTTGTTTTATATATAGAACAAGCTATTTGGCGGGCGGAGACTCTGCCGGATTTTGTACTTAGTTTTCACATAAATAAATAAAAGTCTTTGGGGTTACTAGCTTCTCTTGTGGTGCATGCTTTGGTACATGAGGTATACCTGTGTCGTTTGATATTCATTTGATTTTCATTTGCTATCTAGTTGTTTTTCATTTTGCTTGAAGGCACTATTGTCTAGGGAGGAGAGATTTGCAGCTATCTCAAATCTCCTTTGGGCTTGGTATATTTTGTACACTTGTTGTAGCTTGTCCATTCTCGGTTGAATGACAGGCTCAACTTGGTCTCTATATGCCAAGTCTCTTTTTGCACTAACAATTCGTTTGCAAGTGTTTTCTGTGTTTTCAAGGGATAGGTTGCCAGCTCTATTGGAGTGTGAGGACTTCTTCGGCGGGAATAGTCACCTCCAAGGATATCAAGGATCCCGCAAGTTGTTCAAGCCAGCAACCTCATAAGACATCAAAAAGATCTATTTCAGAGGGGGTTTCCTGAGCCCTTGCTTGTTTTCTATCTTGAAAAATTATTGCAAATTGTCTTCTTTTATTTGAAAGCATTTGCCTTCATCATGAAAAATATAAAATAAAAAAATTTCCTTCAGGGTTTTAGATTAAATTTTAAATTTTGTTTTAAGTTTAATCTTTGTCTGAAGGGGCATAAAAAATTTTGTGGGAAAATTATTTTTGTTGCCAGATTCAGTTGTTTTCATGTTATATCTTTCACGCTGAGATCTGAAGTTTCAAGTCGAGATACGAATATGATATCTAGTTGATGGTTTATAACTCGTGGTGGTTTGAAGCATTCATCCTTTCCTTTTTTAAATCTTCAGTTGCTGGATATCATTTGGGTCATTCAAAGAGCACTGTGATTTAGCTGATGACAAATGATTGTTGTTCACGTTTCACGTTTCTATATCACTTAACAAGTAATCATCTTAATAATGATCTCTCAAGGCACTGGTCTGCTAACTAATCAAATCATTTTAGTGCTTATCTTAATCGTGTCTCGTGTCTCCCAACCAACTGGTCGACAGTTGGTCTTCATCATCTCTTAGGGTCTACCCCCCTTAGCCGCGGGAGACAGGCTTAAATGGAGGGATCGGGGATCAGAGTGACAGCCCCCGGTCTGAGCATTGTCATGCCAATCTGCGCGACAACACCGCCGTTGAAAATTGTTGAAACTTTGGGATAATGTTGCCGCTTGCTAGATATCAATTTGGAGACCTCAATCTTGCAAAATCGCTAAGTGTTTAGCCTTAAATCTTTAGATTAGGGTTTCCGACCAAATTTGGGGGAAAAAGAGGTCAAGAAATGGAGATCAAGGTCACGGGAGTGAAATTTGCAGGGATAAAAGGGTCAAGATGATAGATTGGGTGTCAGTAACGTTGAAAAAGGCCACAAAGAGTCAACACTGGGGGAGGAAAAGCATTTAAGGCTTGATGCTGGGAAAAATGGGTTCCAAGAGGAGGATGCTGAAGGGTTTGAAGGCTGAAAATGGTAGGCGAACCCTCAAAGGGCAGCCATGTAGCCCTTCAGAAGGAATCTGAGGTCAAAGGAGGCCACGACTAGGCCCTAGAAGGCCTAAAATCTTTTGTGTTGGGGCAGGAGCGGAGGCCAAGGCCTCTAGGCCTCATGGCCGGCCTTAGAGACGCTAGAAAGGGTGACGCAAAAGGAGGAAGGGATGACGTAGAGGATGAGGGGCCGAATCAAGTCCCGGGAAGGCCGAAAACTGAAAACCCTTGCTCTAGTTTTTTTTTATGCTTCAACTCTTTGATTTTCTAAAAATTTTGTCGTGGGAAACCTGCAAAAAAATCCAAGAGACTGGATCATACCCTCAAGGGCCTAGATATAGCTCTTCTTCCACTTAACTCCTTGATCTAACCTACAAAAATAAAAATAGAAACACACAAACCCCAAATACATATAAAATAAATCTAAAATCCCAACCCAAGTTCGCAAAATAATTTACAAATTTATTTACAAAAATTAAAATATACATGGGGTTTGAAATGGATTTTGAGAAAATCATTTTTTTTTTTTTATATTTTTTATTTGAAAGAATAACTAAACTGCTTTAGAAAAAATTAATGATTCACTATAGCCCAAGCAAAGATCAAATCCACCATATAAAAACTAGAGATCCAAGCAACATTGATTCTTGCCCAAGTCTGTGAACTTGGAGGCCAAAGACTGAAGTACTTACAAACACTATGTATTTATCTCAAAAAGTAATCTGTTAGATCACATGGGGAATCAACCACCTAAGATTAGCCCAAAACTATCAATAACATGATTTTATCTCCATTTAATGAAAAACAGTTCTTACCAATATTCAACATAGCATAGAGATGCTTGTAGTTGGCACATACCACAAATCAATAAGCAAGAACACTTTGAATTGCATCCCAAAGTCTTTTATTTAATATTTATGATAGAAAAAATAGTTCCCAGTGGGACAATAGTTTACACAATGCTTTAGTAGCAGTTCTGGCCAGAGATCAAGATAACAAGAGACTCGGATGACTCTAATTTATAGATAAATCCTCCAAATGGAAAAATCATGGCTAGCTTTTTTGATCCTTGTCAAAATAATCTTGGCCATTGATAAATACATCAAGATCTTTTAATCTTGACCCTTTATTTCTTATTTTTGAGGAGTTTTCGAATTTATCATTTAATACCCTTTTAATTAGCTTAAAATTAATTATTTAGAGTTGATTTCCTAAAAAATTTGGCTTTGACTTAACCACCAAGGTCCAAGGATCCACTGTTTTTTGAAAAAGACAATATTCCCTTAGTGGAGGACTTTTAAAAATTGATTCTTTCAAGACCCACAAATTTTTCCATTTGGAGAATTTATTTTCCTAGACAATTTAATTTTGACTCTAATTAATTAATTTTCTGGCTTAGGATTTTAATTTAATTTTGCCGGAAAAATTAATTAATTTACACATGAGGGGATTAATTATTTTTTCCAACCCTCTAATACATATGATTTTTCTTTTACAAAACTCAAAGAGGGAATACACATTCGTCTTAGACCCTCAAGATACACAACCCATCTGCAACTCAATATGATCTAGTAAACCAAGTGATTTGTAATAAAATAATTTAGCCATTTAGCTTAAATTATTCCCAAACCACTTTTATATGAGACTCGACTAAAACACTAGGACTCACCTAATAATTCGACAATAAATTTCACATTAGCTTTGGGGGTTTAAGCTGGAGAGAAAAAACTCTTTTGATTAGACATGTCGAAAAACACAAGTAATCAATGGCCATCAAATTATAGGCTTACCTAGGTTGTTACATAGACTCATGGTTTTACTAAGATCATTTACAATATATAACTTGCAAAATGGGATGACTATGACACACAGATTGCTGATTAGTGATTCGATCCTTGTTGAAAAAATTGGTACTTTCGCTTCCCTGGAACTTTGACAATTTGAGTGCAACAGGTAGCTCACAAGAATAAGAAAGTGAAGGCTGAGTGGATGGTCATGGATGCCATAAATGATTATTTGATCCCCTCATATATCCGAGAAGAAAACTGCAAACGAGATGTTTAATGCCCTAATTGGCCTTTACTTAAGTGAGAACATAAACAAAAATATGGTATTGCAAAAAACCCAGACCCATAGGATGAACAACTCAGATTCAGTTACTAGTTACCTTATGAAGGCCACGTAGATTCGTGATCAACTTGTAGTAGTCAGGGAGGAGTATGTAGCTATAGAGTTGGTGAACATGGCACTGAATGGATTCCCAACTTCATGCAAATCATTTGTTAAAGGTATTTATGCTTGTGGGAACCTTCCTAACTTTGAAACGCTGTGGGATAAATGTATTGAGGAGGAGACTTGGATGGAGTCAAAGGCCAACAAGAATGGCGGTGATGAGAACCTTGATCTATTTGGTTAGACAAATAATGGTAAAGGTAAAGGACTCTGTTGTTGCCTGGATTGTACAGGCACCGCGACAACTACTCAGGGCGGAGGCTATCACTCTGATTCCCGCCCACTTCGTTCTAGCTGTCTCCCAACAACAGTCTATGGGGGGTAGTCCCTATGGAATGAGGTGAAGGAAGACAAATTGGGAACCAATTCGCTTGGGAAATGTGGATGAATGGCCTAGCTACTTGGTTAAAATTAGCAAGGCTTAAGGATTTAATTAGATTTAGAAATGAGACCAGTGCCTTATGGAGTCACAATTCTTGCTTATTATAAATTTAGACCAAGTAACTGGATGGACACCTGCTGCTTAATATGATGGACTAACCTATATGAGATGCAATTCTTAAGAACTAAGTGTGATGCAAGGGTATTGGTTAATTTTAGATTAAATGCCTAGTCTAATTTGAACTTCTCCCTTAATTGTTTTGAAAAACAGTCTTCAGAGTATGTTGTGAGATGGAAGCCAACGGAAAGCAGGCAGTGGCCTGATTAACGATACCTCCCCCTGTGTTCCAACCAACTAGTGCCTCCGGCGCTACAATGACTGTGGCTTTGATGACTGCAAGGCCACCGTGTTAACCACTAAGAGGGCTGAATCCCTCAAGCTAATTAGAAAAGGGTTGCCGTAGGAGTCTATCAACCAAGCTTATGCTTGTAGGTAAGTTATTAATGCAAGCTAAGTCCTAAGATGCTTGTGCAATGATGATGAGTGAAATTATCTTAAGATTATTTTATGTTATTTAAGTACTTTAATGTAAGTTATCTTGTAGCAAGAGTACTTAACAATGATTAGATAACAATTTTAAACAAGGTAAGTGTTTAAAGATACGAGTGCAAGCTTCAACTATAGATTAATCCACAAGATGCTTAACCAATTTTTGTTAAGAACTCGGAGCAATTTACCCGCTTATCAATTAGCCACAAAGTTATAAGATGCCATTCACAATTACCAAAGATATTTCCAAACAAGATTATGTATGATTTTATTACTCAATGCCAATTATTAAGAAAAACTCAACCGAATTCACAAGATACCAATATACCCAAGAGACTTATCATTTATGATTTAAGTGCCTTTAGTGAGTGAGCCTATTAGATGTGAAATATGAAATTTTATAGCACATAAACTCATAAGACAAACACAATGTTATCCACTTCCACAATGTAAATGCTACGAACAAGTAACAACAAAATATAGAACTATGAAAACACTTATGCACTTTATGTTCCAGTGATCCTTTTATGGGCAACAAGTGACTATGACCACATTAAGAGACTTGTGACAGCAACAAGTAATTTCGCTTTAGATATCAAATTCGAAGTGTATATGCTTGCCCAATGTCATAAAGAGAAACCTAACTACCAAATAAACTTAGCCAACTCAAGAATCAGATGTATTAGCCTTCTTAAGATATATTTTGCCACTGTTATATCAGATTTGAAATTTTAATTACAACAGTAAGGAAAGTGCATGGACAGTGAGCTATTAATGCTTGAACCAATGCCAAAATTAACCCAAAACTTGGAAAAATTCACCAAAATTGAACAATCAAGTTTTTAGGCCTTTTAGAGTGTGTTATTAAGAAAATTTCAGAACTGATTCAATGATTGATGTAGAAAATTCAAGCAAACAAAACTTTAGATCTAGGCTAAATCCTTGATGCTCAAGTGGCCAAAATTTAGGAAAAGTCAAATTTTGCAATTTTAAGTTATTTTGACCAATTTAAATGTGATTTTAGGGCTTATGATATCACTGTTATAAACTGAAAAATTACAGCAGTAATAAAACAATGAAAATTAGGGTTTAGAGAGCAAACCCTAGGGCCAAGACCTTGAAGATCCCTTGGTTAAAATTTACTGAAACTTTGGGATCAAGTTGCCACCTGAAAAATAGATCTTTTGAGGCCCAAAACTTGCAAAACCACCAAGTATTCAATCCAGAAAAATTAGATGAATTTAGGGTAGATTTGGTTAAGGAGGGCCAACACTAGGCCTAATAGGGCTAGTGTTGGGATAACAATTGCCAAGGAGGGTCAACATTGGAGGGGAGAGGCCTTGTAGGGCCTAATGGCTAAGGAGAAAGCCCTAAAGGGCTACTGTGGGCCCCACAAGGGCCACGACCAAGGGTTAGTGGGAGGTCGAGGGCTTGGGAAGGGCCCTAAGGCATACAACGTAAGGCCTAGAGGCTTAGAAAGGTTGTTGCAAGCCCTTAGAGGGCCACGACTAAGGGAAAGGAGGGGAAAGGGAGAAGAATGAGGGCCAAGGAGGAGAGGAGGAGGGATGACAGAGGGATAAGGAGGTTGAGGAAGGGGATGAAGTAGAGAGGAGAGGGTTGTGGGCAAGGGAAGACCCTCTAGGGCCTAAGAAAAGGCCCAAAGGGGAGGCTGAGATACTTAGGACTTACGACCAACCCTGAAAAGGGCAAAAAGGATGACGCAGAGGCTTAACTGGCTGACACAGGCTAAGGGAAGGGAGATGCTGGCCCTAGGAGGGCTGGATTTGGGTCTGGGAGGCCTACAAAATGAAACCCTTACTTTAGAATTTTTTTTCTCTTCCAGATCTGAATTTTGTTGCAATTTTTCCAATAGCTGGCCTTGCAAAAAATTCTAGAAACTAGATCTTATCCTCAAGGGCCTAGATCTAGCTCTACTTCAGTCTCTTCTCTTGACTTCACTTACAAAAATGAGAATAAAACAACCAAAACCCCAAATATATGCAAAATCTCAAAACCCCAAAACCCAAATTAGCAAAAATAATTTACAAATTAATTTACAAAATTATTTTACAAATATCCAAATATACAAGGGTTTTAAAAAAAAATATTTTGAGAAATATAATTTTTATGGCTATTTTATTTGATAAATGGCTAAAAATACTTTAGAAACTTTGTGCACATTGTAGCCTTAGCGAAGATTAAATACACCACATAAATATTTAGGATCCAAGCAAAATTGATCTCTGCCCACAGTTTGTGAACTTGGAGACCAAGGATTGAAGTAATTGTAAACATTATGTATTTACTATTTATCTTAAGAAAATCTGTTAAATCATATGGCGAACGAAATCACCTAAGATTAACCCCAAAACTGTTTATAGAATGATTATATCTCCATCTAATGAAAACTGATCTTATCATTTATCAACACAACATAAGAAAACTTGTAGTTGGTACATACCACAAATCAATGAACATTGAACACCTTAAATTGCACCCCAAAGTCTTTATTATGATAGAAATAAAAGTTCCTAGCGGGACAATAGTTTACACAAGTGCTTCAGCAACAATTCCTTAGCCATAAATCAAATGGCTAGCGACTCAAATGACTCTCTAATTTATAGATAAATCTTCCAAGTGAAAAATAACGGCTAGTTTTCTTGATCCTTATCAAAATAATCTCGACCGTCGAAAATGTTGATTTTTGTGTAGCTTGGGAGATACTCCAATTCCTAGTGTTCGAGGGTTGAAGGTCAAAGCCCCACAAGTAGGCTTGTGGGCTTAGAACTGAAGCCGGGGTTTTGCACGCATAGATGTTTGGGTCAAAACCATGATGAATTTGAGCTTGGGAAAATTTGAGGTGATAGAGCTTGGCGAGTCGATTCCAATGCTCCAAAGATCACTCAAATTATAACTCTAGATACGAAGTTATGAATTTTTGAAGTTGACAATTAATTATGGACAGGCAAAGTCATGTAGGCTTGAGGAATTTGTCCAAGAGACATGTCTCTTCAAATGAATTCGTGGAGCCCCTCATTTGTGGATAAATAGAGGGTGCAGGATATTCATTTTACTCATCCATTGGTGCAACGCATTCTTAAAAGGAAGACTCCTTGGAGGAGAATTCTCTTGTTCCCTAGCCACAACAATAAGGAGGAAGGAACAACATGGAAGGAGGGACTGCCTTAAGGGTCCGAGTTAATGGTAGAGGGGTTGAGATCCCTTGGAGGAAGGTTGAGACTGCTGGGAGTATTGCAAACTGTTTTAGGGCCAACATGGGGGCTATTTTGGTGGGTTGTAGGAGTGTCGTAGCCAGTTGAGGTAGGCCGTAGGCCTAGCCTCCCAAAACAGGCCTAAAGTTGGGTTGTCAAGGGTTGCCTATTGCCCAAAACAACAACCCACAAAGAAGGTGTACCCCCTGGCCTAAGCCGCGACAAAGAAAGGGCTGTCAAGTCGGTTTATGAAGGGAAGTTGTAGCATGTACTTGCCCTAACCAAGACAACAATATTCGAGTAGCATGGGAATGTGCGTTGGATCCACATTCTTGGATCAATCTACATTGCAGATTGTTGGGACCCATTTGTTGGAGTTGCCTTGGGCTTGAAGGAACTCCAACTAGGAGCAGATCCCGCTATGGAGTGATGTAGGTGTCCTAGTGTGGACAAATTTGTAGCCCGCAGAAACCAAGGAGGTAGGGTTGACGTGGCATGTTAGAAGCCCTAACCAATGGGTAGTTTCACAATGAAGTTTGGAGCCTAGATTTGTGCAATAGCTCCTCTATTGAAAAGCAAAGGGCAAATGTGGAGAAGTCTGTTGGCAGCCTTATGTAAGGGTCTCCTAGGTGTGGGGATGCCCTAAATAGGTGCAGATGCTACAGCGTGGACTCATTCATTCGTGGTCTATTTGAGGGCAACGTGAGGGTGGACTAGACGTGGATTGGGCACTTATGGTTTGCTGGAGGATAGCGTGATAGTTTCCAAATTAGAGCTCGGTGAGCAACACCTTGATGGAAAAAGGTAATTGTGAGAGAGGCAGTTGTTGAGCTCAAGGGTTTGATCAACAAGGAGCAGTTTGTGGAGCTCGAGGCTTGTGTGTGGAGAAGGAATTATACAACAGATGATGGGAAACCCTCCTAGCCCGTGTTCATTGTGGGAGATGGACATCTTGTAGTGATAAGTGGCAACCCTCCATGCCCTATGTTGTTCTTCATCGGAGCAACACAGGAAGACCATAGTGGGCTGAAGTCCTTGAGTAGCTTGGGAGCAGCAGTGGGCAATAGAGAGTTGTTCACAAGTGGAGCTATGAACAACTCGACAAGAGTCTCGATGTGTTGATGGACAAACGATCAACTAGAGAGCAGATTGATAGCCAGGATCCAGTGGCTAGATGGACTTGGAGCATTGATAGAGTCAGGAGTTGTAGATCGGGCGCTGAAAGACTGGGCAGGTACAGGGTACGACTGAGGGGAGCTACTTCATCAACTAGATGGTCAGAGTATCTTGTTGAGGGCAAATTGGCTTTTGATGGACTGACAACAAGCCCTAGTTTTGTATCTTGTACTACTGGATGTATGAGGGCCAGTATCCTTGGTACAGGAGCCCTAGACTATTGTATTATATGTTATTTAATATAACAAAGTTGGGTTGAAAACTGTAAAAAGTTGTCTATATTCTGTGCATGTGTGATTTATTGTTGTTTATATTTTGCTGTGCAAAGTAGTATCGTTGAGGTTCTTGGTTTGGTAGCATCAGAGATTTTAAGATTCTATCCTAGACCCAAGGTTGTGGAAATTCAACATAGTATCGGAGCGTATTTGAGCTACTTTGAGGGACAGTGAATCAGAGCGTGCACAACAAAGCAACTAAGAGGGAGTTGTGGGTGTCTAGATCATGGAGTAGAGGGTTCAACTGAAGACATGGAGATGTGGTCTTGATTGGCTTGGCAACGAGATTCGCTGGAAGATTTGGTGAATTGGTGGTGAGATTGGTGAACAACAGTTTGTTGTAGGGAAGATTATTGATCGTGGCCTTTTTTTGATTTGTCATGGATGGTTGGGATAGCTCGAGGGTTTCTTTGGCATGGACGAGATCACATTGATCGAGATGGATTCATGTGATGGACTGGATATTGGCAGGCTAGAGAATCTTCATCGGATCGTGATGTTGCATATTCGAGATTGGTGGGATTTGCACGAGTGGTATTTGATCCAGGAGGATGAGTGCTTGCAGGATTGAGCCAGTGGAGATCATGTAGGCTCAGAGGGAGAAACCCTATGGAGGTTTGGGATCTTCAGGTTCAGATATGATGAGGCAGAGGCACTACTGAGATGTCAGGATTCATCCACAGGGTATGTTGCAGTGATGGGTGCCAAATGGGCTAGTGTCGTTGTCAGATGATGGTTACTTCCTAGTCGTGGAAGTACCTCCCTCACTAAGAGGGAGTGTTGATTTTTGTGTAGCTTGGGAGGTACTCCAAGCCCTAGTGATCGAGGGTTGGAGGCCGAAGCACCACAAGTAGGCTTGTGGGCTTAGAACCGAAGCTTGGGGTTTTGCACCTGTAGATGTTTGGGTCAAAACCATGATGAATTTGAGCTTGGGAAAATTTGAGGTGATAGAGCTTGACAAGCCGATTCCAACGCTCCAAAGATCACTCAAATCAGAACTCTAGAAACGAAAGTTATGAATTTTTGAAGTTGACAATTAATTCTGGACAACTAAAGTCATGTAGGCTTGAGGAATTTGTCCAAGAGACATGTCTCTTCAAATGAATTCGTGGAGCCCCTCATTTGTGTATAAATAGACAGTGTAGGAGATTCATTTTACTCATCCATTGGTGCAACGCATTCTCAAAAGGAAGACTCGTTGGAGGAGGATTCTCTTGTGCCCTAGTTGCAACAATAAGGAGGAAGGAACAACGTGGAAGGAGGGACTGTCTTAAGGGTCTAAGCTTACTATTTTGGGGGTACGAGTTGCTGTTAGAGGGGTTGAGATCCCTTGGAGGAAGGCAGAGACTGCTGGGAGTATTGCGAACTGTTTGAGGGCTAGTATGGGGGCTGTTTTGGTGGCATGTAGGAGTGTCATAGCCAGCTGAGGTAGGCCGTAGGCCTAGCCTCCCAAAACAGGCCTAAAGTTGGGTTGTTAAGGGTTGCCAATTGCCCAAAACAACAACCCACAAAGAAGGTGTACTTCCTGGCCTAAGCCACAACAAAGAGATGGCTGTCAAGTTGGTTTATGAAGGGAAGTTACAGCATGTACTTGCCGTAACCAGGACAACAATATTGTAGCAGCGTGGGAATGTGCGTTGGATCCACGTTAATGGATCAATCTACTTCACAGATTGTTGGGAGCCATTTGTTGGAGTTTCCTAGGCTTGAAGGAACTCCAACTAGGAGCAAATCCCGCTATCGAGTGATGTAGGTGTCCTAGTGTGGACAAAGTTGTTGTAGCCTGTGGAAGCCAAGGAGGTAGGGTTGATGTGGCATGTTAGAAGCCCTAACCAATGGGCAATTTCATAGTGAAGTTTGGAGCCTACATTTGTGTAATAGCTCCTCTATTGCAGAGCAAAGGGCAAATGTGGAGAAGCTTGTTGGCAGTCCTGTGTAAGGGTCTCCTAGGTGTGGGGATGCCCTAAATAGGTATAGATGCTACAATGTGGACTTGGTCACTCATGGTCTGTTGGAGGGCAGCGTGAGAGTGGACCAAGTGTGGACATTGATTGGGCACTTATGGTCTGCTGGAGGACAACATTATAGTGTTCAAGTTGGAGCCTGGTGAGCAACACCTTGATGGACAAAGGTAGTTGTGAGAGACTCAGAGAGATAGTTGTTGAGCTCAAGGGTCTGATCAACCAACAACAGTTTGTGGAGCCCGAGACTAGTGCGTGGAGAAGGAATTCTCCAACAGATGATGGGCAATCCTACTTTTACATAAGACTCGACTAGAACACTAGGACTCACCTAAGACTTTGACGAAGAACTCCACCCTAGCTTTGGGGTGAGGTCGGAGGGAAAAACTTTGTTGACCATCTATGTTTAGAAACACAAATGAATCAGTGAGACGAGAAACCTCATAGGATGAAACTCTCGCCAAAATAATAGGCTTACCTAGGTTGTTACACACATTCATGGTCCTACTAGCATCATTTACATTACATAACTTGCAAAATGGGTTTACAATGACACGTAAACTGCTGATAGATGATCCAATCCCGTTGAAAAAGTTTGGTACTTACGCTTCCTTGGAACTTTGACAAAAACTGTGCAACATTTGGCTCCATATGGGGACATGTTGCTTGCTAGAAGTAATGTGAGAATCCCAAGATCCTGCATCCAAGAAAACATAAGTCCATCAAATAGATATCCATTCAAAATCGAAATCATCATGCATATATAATAAATATCCCTGGAATAGAAAATTCTATTCAAACTAACTAAAACACAAAAGACAATACAAATGTGCGAAATAAAACTATCTATTGACATGAAATAAAAGGGAGTAGGGTTAGAGATACTATACAAAACGATGCCCTATGTCATCAAATGTCATCGATGAGGCACAATCTCAGGCATCTCTCCGTTGATGGGCTGTTTCTGAGATGTCCCTTGTTGAAATTTGACCCTCTTCGGTCGGTGTAACTGCTCATCACTGTGCCACATATCTCTGTCAAATTGGAATTTGTTTCTCTTTTTGCTCGGAGGAGGGGATGAGCTGTGGAACGAAGAAAAGTGGCAGACTGGATGAACAAACTCTGACTCGAAATGAGGCGGATGCTCCTTTGGCACAACCTGTTCACTGTTTTCCAATATCTTTGGGACTTCCACATGATACCTTCTCTCCACTTCTTTGTACAATCTGACCATGCCACGTGCTGCTCTTGGAATAGTGGCATAAGATAGATCCATCTGAATAGAACCACCTAGATCAACTGCAAACTTCTTAGAAAGAAGCATTCCCCACACATCTGGAGAATCAATTACCGCTATGCCCATGGTGATGATCTTGTATGGGTAATCAACCAATGAGACCTGTAGATCTTTAACCACACCAAGGACTTCAACTTTTCTAGAATCCATGGAGCAAATGGTATGATATGATCTAGAGATCCTTAAGTTCAACTGTTCCATAACTTTCTTGTTAAAATTGGCAACTAGGGGCAAAATCCATGTGAGTCATCTTATTTATGGCAGTTGATATTTTTCTTGGATTCCTCTCATTGAGAGGGTGTAGGATTGATCTAAAGATCATCCGATTTCAATAAGTATTCACGGGGTTATGAATTTATTTGTGTTATAAGACAATTCGACAAGGTCGGCCAAAAACCAAATTGCCCCCACTTGTGCTCAACATTTTAGTATAAATAGAGGTGGCCTTCAAGTCATTTTCACACACTCACACTCTTGTGATCTCTCTCTTCATTCTGTTTTGGGCTTTGATGAAGGAGAGATCTAGAGGGAGTGCCCTAGGCTCTACGTTGCCCTAATGAAGAAGCCCTAATGCAGTCAATGAAGAAGCCTTAACGCAGTCATGGAGGAGACTTCTATAGCGCAGCAAGGAGAAGTTCTAACTGCCCTAAATGCAGGTCTAGAAGTGACCCTAAGCAGCTGTCCTTAAAATCCCTAAATGCTGTCCAAGGAAAAGACATCTAATCATAGAGAAAGGAGGGTAATGTTGTGCCCTAGCCACAGAGAATAGAAGGACTAACTCAACACTATAGACGCAGATGAATGATGTATAAAGGAGGCCTCAACGTGCCCTAGCGCATCCAATAATGAGGCCTAATTAGACGTGGAAGACAGGCCCTAAACGTTGATGTATGAGGCTAAATCCGCAGTTCAGTTTGTGCCCTAGTCACTGTCCAGTGTGCCCTAACTGCAGGCCTTACTCCACAACAAAAGAAGGACTAGATGCTGCCCTACATCTGCTATTGGAGAAGGCGCCTATACGCTGTATAGAGGAAGCCCAGTCATGTGTTCAACACTGTTTTGGGACAATAGATTGCACAGGAAGGAGTGCAAGGTCAGAACCTTAATCTAAGTTCTGGATGGATAGTTTGTGTTGGGCTGGTACTGAGAGCCCTTGGAAATTACCATGTGTGGGCAACTATCTTCAATGTAAGGTTATGACTGTGTTGTATGTTATCTAGTGAACATATGACAGTGATATCTTCAGTCTGATGTATGGCATGTCAGATATATACATGCAGTAATGAATGGACAGAGATTCAGTGATGATTGATTAGAGATCCTAGTGTTTAATAATGTTCTTACTACAATGGTATTTGGGTTTATGACTGTATGAAACAACAGTGCCATGATGCCATATCCCGTGATGACAAGTGAAGGACAGTCTTGTTGAAGGAAGAGACAACCTTCCCTTAGAGGACAATTGCAGACAAATCTGGGAAGATTTTGTGACTGTTAGTTGACTGCACTTTGGACATGTTGAAGGAGTCTAGTTGCTTTGCTAGGCTGTAAGCCATAACAAGCAACTAAGACTAATGAGTGTAAATGGTTGTAGCATATTTGATGCAGTGATGGATGCAGCATGATGGGTGTAGCATTGGGTGCAACTCAGTGATGGGAGCAACATAGTGATGAGAGCGGCTCAGTGATTGGGAGCAACACAGTGACAGGTGCAATAGTATGATGTGTACAACATGGTCATAAGGTCCAAGATGATGGGTGCTGCATGGTGCAGAAGCACGGTGAGGTGCAGCACAATGATAGGTGAAGGAGTCACCTTGGAGAATCAGTTGAAGCAGCATGTCTTCAACTGATCTCATGTATCATCTTCTTAGAGATGATCTATTCTCTTATCTAGATAAGTCAAAGTGTTGACTTCTGTTGTAAATGTACTATCTCTCTCTTTCTCTGCTGAACTATTGAAGGACATATAAGAAGAATAGATCAAGGTTTTCCCCACATTGGGGTTTGTCCCTGGCTAGTGCCACATCTTGTGTCCTCTTGTCTTGGCTTGTCTTCTGCGATTTATGTTTATGTTCTATTTGCAGTGTACTTTAATGCTGATGTGATTGCTAATCTGGAAAAGCTATTGAGCTAATTATGAAAATTGAAATAAATTGCTCTGAGCATAGAACATACCTAAAATTAACATGGTATTAGAGCTGAGGTGAAGACAAAGCCCAAGCAAGAGTGAATGAGCAATCACCGAAGACAGTTGGGTAAGGACAAAAGGATCAGTGGATTCCTCATCCCTCTTCAAATTCACTTAGGGTGAAGTCGAAGCAGAGAATATTATCAGAATGGCGCAACAGAAGCTTTTGATGGCCTACCTAAAGATCACTTCAATGGGAAGTCCGGATCTAAGGGTAGAAGGAAAGGCAAATACCTTGTTTGTAATAAGTTCGGCCATTATGCGAAGGAGTGTCCGAATGGCAGGGACACATCACTTGATGATGATAACAATCATTCCAGGGATATCTTCAATGCTCAAAGGAATGACAGGTAATGCAAGTCATCAAGGAAACAACCGACTCTTTGGAGAAAGCAAGGAACCCTAGGTATGAAGAATCAAATGTTGTTTCTGATAAGATAAAGAAGCGTTATCTTGTATTGGCCCTCTCCTTCAGATTCTCTGGGAATCTGGCTTATTGATTGTAGTGCTTCAAGGCACTCCATCGGATAGAAGGGTGCTCTCTCTAATTTGGTAGAGATGGAAACAATTGTGGGATTATACTTGGAGCTGATGCCACCTATCACAGAAAGGGTGTAGGGAATGTTACCCCTCAATTGAATGAGGGTAACTTGATTCATTTACAGAATCTCTTTTATGTACCTGATCGCTAGAAGAACCTGGTGTCCATTTTGGCAATGGAAGTCAAAGGTTACAGGGTGGCATTCATTGATGGAAAGGTAGGTATTTGAAAGTGGAATTTTCATGGATGCTTTTACTCATGAGTTTAGGGTTGGCAATTTGTATCAAGTTGCAGGATGGTCCATTGGGGATCATGTCAATTGACATATCTCATCTATAGCACCGAGATCTACTTTGAGGCCCTAAGTGATGTGAGTCAGATGGTGACTCAGATGCCTGAATTCAAGAAGAGCATGAAGGCACAAGTTTGAGATGTACCAAAGGAAAATCTTACAAGGGGACCATTCCCCTCATGTAGCAGGTCCACAGGTTTGGAACAACCCGAGGGGTTTGAGATTCATGATCGGGAATCTCATGTGTGCAGGTGGAATAAAGTCCTCTATGGCTTGAAGCAAAACATCCCGGGCTTAGTATGAGAGGATTGATAACTGTCTGATGAAGCTGAGATTCACTAGGAGTGAAGCCGATCCAAACCATTGCTCGAAGGTTATGGATGATAGACCTCTCATACCGACACTTTTTGAGGACGACCTATTTTTGACAGGTGCAAACCCTCTCATTTGCAGAAGTAAGAGGGAGTTGGATTCCGGATTTGAAATGGTGAACAACAAGCCCACGACTACCTTGATGGAGCTTAACTTTCAAAAGTTATGTGGTAGGGGTACTGGACCTGATTTGGGAAATGCCTCTGAGTTTCACAAACTTATACTAGCATTGATGTTCTTGGTGAACTTTTGTCCGGATATATGTTTTTGCAGTTAGCATGGTGAGCTCATATATGGTTGATCTTCACTAGATTGGTGCCAAGGATCTTCTGATATATCTTCGGGGTACAATCTCTCATGGATTGAGATACAGTACCGTAAATTTGAAGCTGCATGATTATTCGAATGCTGACTAGGCAGGCAGTGTGGAGAATCGCAAGGGCACTTCTGAGTGCTAGTGCTCTTTGGATTCTGCTTCGATATCATGGATGAGCAGGAAGCAAAAGTCGGTTGCTATAAGCACCGATGAGACCGAATACATAGCTATGAGTATGATCCCGTGTGAAGTTACTTGGTTGTGGAAGCTCTTCAGTGAGCTGTTTGTACACATGATGGATACCATCGTGATCCTCTGTGACAACCAGGGGGGGATTCGATTGTTGAGGAATCCCGTATTCTATGATTGCTCCAACAGATAGACATCAGATACTACCTTATCTGGGATATGTTACGTCGATGAGCGAGGAGGTTCCATCGCACTGAGATTGACGTACAGGTCGCAAACATTTTGTCAAAGCCTCGGGGAAAGGTCAAATTTGTGATTTTCCCGAACAACTTGGAGTCATTGAGAGACCCTCTTATGAGGGTCTTGCACGTTGCATACATTGAGCTCTGGGAGCTCCGGAGGGCTTGGGGTACTTATTGGAGCAACCAACAACCATAGGGCGACTCACCCTCCCCTAATGGTGCACTGTGTACAGGGTGAATGGGTCAACCTTCCCTTGTGACACCCTGAGGCGACTTAGGGACAGGATCAATGGTTCTCTTGTCAAGGCATCCTACCCATGTAGTTTGGGACTCATGGGAAGTACCTCTCATTTGGCCAATGAGCAGGGAAATGGGGTTAGGGACCATAGTAGTACTATCGATGGACTCATTGTTGTATCTACCGTACTCCCTATGCTAGGATGGACCTCCATTGATCTGGGATCAGTATGAGTGGTTTGAGACGCTCTCTTGTGATATTGATCTGGGATCAATAAAACTGACTTCGGGTCAGTAGAGAGTAGTATGAGACATTCTCGATCAATTCTTCTTCTTCATGGTTTAGCAGAGTAGAGCAGAGCTCAACAAAGGAGAGTAGAGCAGAGCAGAGCAGAGAAGAGCAGTGCAGGGCACTGATGGCAGAGATAGTATAGTGAGACATGGATCAGCGAATGGAGTTCTCCCTAGTTGAGAAGGAGTATTAATGATGGCAGAGATAGTATAGTGAGACATATGGATCAGCGGATGGAGTTCTCCCTAGTTGGGAGGGAGTATTAAAATTGGCAACTAGGGCCAAACTCCATGTGGGTCATCTTATTTATGGTAGCTGATATTTTTCTTGGATTCCTCTCATTGAGAGGTGTAGGATTGATCTAAAGATCATCTGATTCCGATAAGTATTCATGGAGTTATGAATTTATTTGTGTTATAAGACAATTCGACAAAGTCGGCCAACAACCAAACTGCCCCCACTTGTGCGCAACGTTTTAGTATAGATAGAGGTGGCCTTCAAGTCATTTTCACACACTCACACTCTTGTGATCTCTCTCTTAACTCTGTTTTGGGTTTTGATGAAGGAGAGATCTAGAGGGAGTGCCCTAGGCTCTATGTTGCCCTAATGAAGAAGCCCTAATGCAGTCAATGAAAAAGCCTTAACGTAGTCATGGAGGAGACTTTTATAGCGCAGCAAGGAGAAGTTCTAACTGCCCTAAACACAAGTCTAGAAGTGACCCTAAGTCGCTGTCCTTAAAATACCTAAACGATGTCCTAGGAAAAGACATCTAACCGCAGAGAAAGGAGGGTAATGTTGTGTCCTAGCCACAGAGAATAGAAGGACTAACACAACACTAGACACAGATGAATGATGTATAAAGGAGGCCTCAATGTGCCCTAGCCGCAACCAAGAATGAGGCCTAATTAGATGTGGAAGACAGGCCCTAAACGCTGATGTATGAGGCTAAATCCGCAGTTCAGTTTGTGCCCTAGTCACTGTCCAGGTGTGCCCTATCCATAGGCCTTACTCTGCATCAAAAGAAGGACTAGATGTTGCCCTACATCTGCTGTTGAATAAGGCTCTTATACGCTGTATAGAGGAAGCCCAGTCATGTGTTCAACACTGTTTTGGGATAGCAGATTGCACAGGAAGGAGTGCAAGGGCAGAACCTTAATCGAAGTTCTGGATCGATAGTTTGTGTTGGGCTGGTACTGGAAGCCCTTAGAAATTACCATGTGTGGGCAACTATCTTCAGTATAAGGTTATGACTGTGTTGTATGTTATCTAGTGAACATATGACAATGATATCTTCAGTCTGATGTATGGCATGTCAGATATATACATGCAGTAATGAATGGACAGAGATTCATTGATGATTGAGCAGAGATCCTAGTGTTTAATAATGTTCTTACTACAATGGTATTCGGGTTTATGACTGTATGAAACAACAATGCCATGATGCCATATCCCTTGATGACAAGTGAAGGACAGTGTTGTGGAAGGCAGAGACAACCTTCCCTTAGAGGACAATTGCAGACAAATCTGGGCAGATTTTGTGACTGTTAGTTGACTGCACTTTGGACCTGTTGAAGGAGTCTAGCTGCTTTGCTAGGCTGTAAGCCATAGCAAGTAGCTAAGACTGATGAGTGTAAATGATTGTAGCATATTGGATGCAGTGATGGATGCAACATGATGGGTGCAACATTGGGTGCAACTCAGTGATGGGAGCAACATAGTGATGAGAGCAGCACAGTGATAGGGAGCAACACAATGACAGGTGCAACAATATAATGTGTACATGGTCATAAGGTCCAGCATTGTGATGATTGGTGCAACATGGTGTAGCACGGTGAGGTGCAGCATGATGCCGAGATGTAGCACAATGATAGGTGAAGGAGTCACCTTGGAGAATCAATTGAAGCAACATGTCTTCAACTGATCTCATGTATTATCTTCTTAGAGATGATCTATTCTCTTATCTAGATAAGTCAAAGTGTTGATTTTGTTGTAAATGTACCATCTCTCTTTCTCTTTGTTGAACTATTGAAGAACATATAAGAAGAATTGATCAAGGGTTTCCCCACATTGGGGTTTGTCCTTGGCTAGCGCCACATCTTGTGTCCTCTTGTCTTGGCTTGCCTTCTGCGATTTATGTTTATGTTCTATCTGCAGTTTACTTTAATGCTGATGTGATTGCTAATCTGGAAAAGACATTGAGCTAACTATGAAAATTGAAATAAATTGCTCTAAGCATAGAACGTACCTAAAGTTAACATTTCTTAGTCATAACATTTGTAGATGCACCAAAGTCAAGCATGCAATTATGGAGCAAATGATCATTTATGTCCAATGTCAAGAAGAAAGGCTGATGGTCTTTATTAGTCATATAGCAGTTTAAGTCCTTTAACCTGATTTCTTCATCTTTCGGCTGAGTATCAAAACCTCCTTGTTGAGCAATGCCTAAGGCTTTGAAGAATGAAGCCCTTTATGACAGAATCTTTAGCAACTCTAAGACCGGCACTGACATCTTAATTGTATTGATCCATGCTGCCCAATCTGCCTTTAACCCTGACTTATACCTTTCAGATGGAACTTGTCTATTTTGGCTCTGATCGTTACCTCTCTTGGTATAACCTTTACTTTTTGCAAGCTCTAGAATCTTCTCCTGAGATGGATTTTGACCATATGCTTGAATAATGGGGTCTTTCTCTTCGTTGAAGGTGTTGATGGCGAACGCTGAAGATATTATGTCAGCACATCGACTTTCCTTGGAGTTACCTTGACTTGCGTTATGATCTTGCTGGTTCCTACTTTCCTCCAAGATTCTTCTAGCAATGGCACATGTATTGTCTTCATGGAAATCTCACAAGGTCTGCAGAAAGGAATAGGCTCGTCAATCATATTAGCATACTTAAGTGGTGTAGGAGGCCTTTGATCATTTGGTAGATTTCTTCTCGGCCATGGATTGTTGTTGCTACCCCTGTTATTATTATTTCTAGGCCACATACTCTGCATTCAGGACCTTTCCATTTGTATTAATTGATTTTGCATCTCACCAATCTGTCTAGCATGTTCAACCTTCATTTCCTTCATTAATCGGGTCAATTCTTTAACTGTTTCAAATTCTTTTTCAACTTCTTTTCCATTAGACTTGATTTGGACTCTTTCAAAACCTAGGATCTCTGACTTTCTTGAGGCTTTCTTGTCCTTTTCTAACTCCTTAGCTGTGCTATGGGCATTAGCTAAAGTGTTGGGATGAGCACGCTTATCTCATACTGTGTGTCTAAAGGGTAAGCCTCAAGATATTGTTCCAGAATTGTCTTGTCAGGGGGCTTATAATCTTGAGTCATATCGCTTAATAGTTTATTAAATCTTTGGTTAAATTCTTCAACCGTTTCATTTTCTCTTTTCTTGATAGTGTTGAATTCCTTAACCAAATACTTTCCTTCCCTCTTATCTCTAAATGCATCACGAAGGGATCTCAAAGAATCGAAGGAATTGTCAGCTTTATCTTGAAACCAATCGAGAGCATCATCTTCTAGACAAAGCACAAATAATTTCATTCGAACATCCTCGTGATTATAAGTAGAAGCATGAGCGAATCTTTGGATAAAGCGGTTGAACTTCTTTATATGACTTTCAACATTAATAGCATTGTTCTCTTGGAAGAGAGACAACTTACTTATAGTGGATTCATTCGGCAAATCATGTGGATATCCCTAAATGTTGGTCAAGTTGCAAGGCCCGTAGAAGTCACCCATGATGTCTTGATTTATAGGATGGTTGATGAAAAACAAATGGAGATCAAGGAGAGCTTCCTTTCTGAGAAAATTTAAACAATCTCTAGAATGTAATTTGTTTAACGGGGCTCTTAGAACCTTTTCAGGATTGGGAGCGAGGGTTAACCAAGTTACCAGGATTTCTTCTAGAGTACGTTCTTGAGAATGGATGAAAAAGTGGAGTCGCCACCCAAACAAGAAACCAACCTAAATGTCTAGGTGCTAATGGTGTGAATGAACAAGATGAGAAGATTAGTGAGAGGACAATCGATAAGGTGATGAGAAGATGAAGAATGATGCAAGAAGGGTGCCACAAGTATGATAAAAGAGGATGTCGTTGAAGCACCGAGAACAACATAAACTTATCCTTGACAATGATGCCAAAAAATGTTGTGGTGTTGATGGGACAAGGAATGAAGAAAGATGGAAAGATTAGAAATTGTCGTAAACCTCGGGAATGAAAAAATCTATCCTTGGCAACGATGCTAAAAAATATTGTGTTGCTTGACCGGCTAATGAATGGCGAAAATGATTAGAAGATTTAGGAAGATTGATGAGAGTGTCGTGAATACCAAGGTCCAATAAAATGGTCCCCAACAACGACGCCAAAAACTGTTGTCGCCCGGATTGTACAGGCACCGCAACAACCGCTCAGGGCGGGGGCTATCACTCTGATCCTCACCCACTCTGTTCTAGCTGTCTCCCAACAACAAGCTATGGGGGTGGTCCCTATGGAATGAGGTGTAGGAAGATGGGTTGGGAACCAACTTGCTTGGGAGACACGAATGAGTGGCCTAGCTACTCGGTTAAAATTAGCAAGACTTAAGGATTTAATTAGATTTAGAGATGAGACTAGTGCCTTGTGGAGTCACAATTCTTGCTTATTACAAATTTAGACCAAGTAGTCAGATGGACACTCGCTGTTTAATATGATGGACTAACCTATATGAGATGCAATTCTTAATAACTAGGTGTGATGCAAGGGTATTAGTTAATTTTAGATTAAATGCCTAGTCTAAGTTGAACCTCTCCCTTAATTGTTTTGAAAAATAGTCTTCAGAGTAGGTTGTGAGATGGAAGCCAACGGGAAGCAGGTAGTGGCTTGATTAATGATACCTCCCCCTATGTTCCAACCAACCAGTGCCTCCAGCGCTGCAAAGATTGTGGCTCTGACGACTGCAAGGTCACTGTGTTAACCACTAAGAAGGGCTGAATCCCTCAAGCTAATTAGAAAAGGGTTGCCCTAGGAGTCTATCCACCAAACTTATGCTTGAAGGTAAGTTATTAATGCCAACTAAGTCCTAGGATGCTTGTGCAATGATTATGAGTGAAATTATCTTGAGTTAAGATTATTTTATGTTATTTAAGTACTTTAATGTGAATTATCTTGTAGCAAGAGTACTTAACAATGATTAGATAACAATCTTAAACAAGATAAGTGTTTAAAGATACGAGTGCAAGCTTCAACTATAGACTAATCCACAAGATGCTTAACCAATTCTTGACAAGAACTTGGAGCAATTTACCCCGTTACTAATTAGCCACAAAGTTATAATTGTTAAAATTGGCAACTAGGGCCAAACTCCATGTGGGTCATCTTATTTATGGCATTTGATATTTTTCTTGGATCCCTCTCATCAAGAGGTGTAGGATTGATCTAAAGATCATTCGATTTCGATAGGTATTCATGGAGTTATGAATTTATTTGTGTTATAAGACAATTTGTCAAGGTCGGCCAACAACCAAATAAACCCCACATGTGCTCAACGTGTTAGTATAAAAGGAGATGACTTGAGAGTCATTTCACACACACTTCTCTCTTGATTTCTCTCCACTTGTTTTGGGTTTTAGTGTGAGAGAAATCTAGGAGGAAGTAGCCCTAACGTAGTCCTAAGGAGGATACCCTAACGCAGTCCTACGGAGGATGATCTAGCAGCAATTCAAGGGAGGAGATCCTACTTCTATACGTTGCCTCAAGGAGCCTAGATGCAGTCCTAGGATGGAGAAATAACACTATAGAGGAGGCCTTAAGAGGCTGCACCTAGCCGCAATCAAGGAGGGATACTACAAGCCCCAGATGCAGCTATAAGAGGAGGCCTTAACAAGCTATACCTAGCCGCAATGAAGTAGGGTTACAACATGCCCTATCTGCAGTAACAAAGTCAGGCCAGTGAGGAGATCAGGGACTGTTTTGTGAGCATCGAGTTGCTGAAAGGGAGGCCGAGGTTACTTGTTGGGTAGTCCGAGTTGGAGACCTCTACTACAAATCTGTTTGGGCACTGTTTTTTGGACAAGATACTTGTATGGTGCAGGCTGTAAGCTACAGAAGTATTGTGTGCTAGGCTGCAGGCCATAGCATCACAGTTAGAGCTTGCGTAGGGTGAATTGAGGGCTCAAATATGCCCAGAACAACAACGTGTTAGGGGAGGTGTCTCATGAGGGTGTGCCGCAGTTTTCCTGAGGGCTGTTCAAGCACTATGTGAGGAGTTTAGGGCTGCCCTCGTGCCCTAACCAGAACAACCACGAACAACAATATAAAAACATACTCGGAGCAACATTTGTATGGTGTGTTGGAAGTTAGATACATGGGACAACAAGGTCACTTGGTGGAGAAAGCGATAGGACAGCAATCAATGACATAGTGCAGCAAGGCTACAATGGGACAACAATAATAGCATAGTGCTGCAAACCCATTAGGGCAGCAACAAGGTATAGCATGCCAAATGGGACAGCTAGACAATGGTGCATGGTGGAGCATAATAGATGGGACAAAAAGGACATGGTGATTGCATGGGACAGCAAGCAATCATGGTGCAGCAGTATGAGTAGTGACAACATTGTGATAAGAGACAACATGATGTGAAATGCTATAGCGCAATGATGGGCATCATGACAAAGTGAAGTGCAGCATGTTGTGTGCAACACTCGCAAGTATAGTACAATGATATTAAATGCTACAATGAGATGCAACATGATGGGCATAGTAAGGTACAAGATGAGGTAGCACTAGTAAGTGCAGCAAGATGATAAGGTACAACAAGATGTTGCAGTACCGGAAGGTGCAACATAAGTTTAGCAGTATGCTACTATGATGTGTGCAGCATGGTAATGAGGTCCAACATAGTGATGATGGGTACAGCACGATGCAGCACAATGAGGTGCAGCTGATGACGAGGTGCAGTACAATGATACGTGATGGAGTCATCTTGGAGAATCAGTTGAAGCAACATGTCTTCAACTGACTTAAGCTACCTCATGTATCATCTACTTAGAGATGATCTATGCTCTTACTTAGACAAGTCAAAGTGTTGACTTTTGTTGTATATGTACTATCTCTCTCTCTCTCTGCTAAACTATTGAAGAACATATAAGAAGAATTGATCAAGGGTTTCCTCACATTGGGGTTTGTCCTTGGCTAGCGCCACATCTTGTGTCCTCTTGTCTTGGCTTGTCTTTTGCGATCTATGTTTATGTTCTATCTGCAATTTACTTTAACGCTGATGTGATTGCTAATCTGGAAAAGATATTGAGCTAACTATGAAAATTGAAATAAATTGGTCTTAGCATAGAACATACCTAAACTTGACATGGTATCAAAGCTGAGGTGAAGACAAAGCCCAAGCAAGAGTGAAAGAGCAATCACCGAAGACAGTTGGGAAAGGACTAAATGATCAATGGATTCCTCACCCCTCTTCAAATTCATCAAGGGTGAAGTTGAAGCAGAGAATGTTATCAGAATGGCGTAGTGGAAGCTTTTCATGGCCTACCTAAAGATCAATTCAATGGAAGTTCGGATCTAAGGGTGGATGGAAAGTTAGATGCCTTGTTTGCAATAAGTTCGACCATTATGCGAAGGAGTGTTCGAATGGTAGGGATACATCACTTGATGATGATAACAATCATTCCAGGGACATCTTCAATGATCAGAGGAATGACAGGTAATGTAGGTCATCAAGGAAATAGCCGACTCTTCAGAGAAAGCAAGGGACCCCAGATATGATGAATCAAATGTTGTTTCTAATAAGATAAAGAAACGTTATCTTGTATTGGCCCTCTCCTTCAGATTCTCTGGGAATCTGGCTTATTGATTGTAGTGCTTCAAGGCACTCCATTGGATAGAAGGGTACTCTCTCTAATTTGGTAGAGATGGAAACAATTGTGGGATTATACTTGGAGCTGATGCCACCTATCACAGAAAGGGTGTAGGGAATGTTACCCCTCAATTGAATGAGGGTAACTCGATTCATTTACAGATTCTCTTTTATGTACCTGATCGCTAGAAGAACCTGGTGTCCATTTCGGCAATGGAAGTCAAAGGTTTCAGGGTGGCATTCATCGATGGAAAAGTACGTGTTTGAAAATGAAAATTTCAAAGATGCTTTTACTCATGGGTTCAGGGTTGGCAATTTGTATCAAATTGCAGGATGGTCCATTTGGGACCATGTTAGTTGTCACATCTCATCTATAGCACCGGAGGTCTACTTATTATGAGGCCCTATCCTGAGTCATATGGTGACATGGATGCCTGAATTCAAAAGAAGCATGAAGGTACATGTTTGAGATGCACCGAAGGAAAATCTTGCAAGGGGACCATTTCCCTCATGTCGCAGGTCCATAGGTTTGGAACAACCAGAGGGGTTTGAGATTCATGATCGGGAATCTCATTTATGCAGGTGGAAGAAAGCCCTCTATGGCTTGAGGCAAAACACCCCGGGCTTAATATGAGAGGATTGATAACTGTCTGATGAAGCTGAGATTCACTAGGAGTGAAGTCGATCCAAACCATTGCTTAAAGGTTGTGGACGATAGACCTCTCATACTGGCACCTTATGAGGACGACCTCCTTTTGATAGGTGTAGACCCTCTCATTTGTAGAAGTAAGAGGGAGTTGGATTCCGGATTTGGAATGGTGAACTGCAAACTCGCGACTAGCTTGATGGATCTTAACTTTCAGAAGTTATGTGGTAAGGATACCGGACCTGTTTTGGGAAATACCTCTGAGTTTCACAAACTCATACTAGCATTGATGTTCTTGATGAACTCCTGTCCAGATATATATTTTGCAATTAGCATGTTGGGCTCATATTTGGTTGAGCCTCATTGGATTGATGCCAAGAATCATTTGAGATATCTTTAGGGCACAATCTCTCATGAATTGAGATACACTGCCGGAAATGTGAAGCTGCATGATTATTTTGATGATGATTAGGCAGGCAATGTGGAGGATCACAAGAGCACTTTTGGGTGCTGACTTTCTTTGGGTTCTGCTCAATATCCTGGATGAGCAGGAAGTAGAAGACGGTTGCTTTGAGCACCGCTGAGACCAAATACATAGCTACGAGTATGATCTCATGTGAAGCTTCCTGATTGTGGAAACTCTTCAGTGAGTTGTTTATACACATGATGGATACCACCATGATCTTTTGTGTCAACCAGGGGGGGGATTCGATTGTTGAGGAATCCCGTATTTTATGATTGCTCCAGCATATAGACATTAGATACTACCCTATCTGGGATATGGTACATTGATGAGCGAGAAGGCTCCGTCACATATAGTCTGATGTATAGGTCGCAGACATTCTGTCGAAGCCCTGGGGAAAGGTCAAATTTGTGACTTTTCCAAATGACTTGGAGTCATTGAGAGACCCTCTTATGAGGGTCCTGCATGATGCATGCATTGAGCTCTGGGAGCTCCGGGGGGCTTGGGGTACTTATTGGAGCAACAAGCGAGCATAGGGCGACTCACCCTCCCCTAATGGTGCGCTGTGTACAGGGTGAATGATTTAGCCTTCCCCTTTGATACCCCGTGGTGACTTATGGATAGGATGAGTTGTTCCCCTGTTGAGGCATCCTACCCATGCAGTCTGGGACTCATGGGAAGTACCTCTCATCTGGCCAATGAGTAGGGAAATGGGGTTAGAGACCATAGTAGTACTATCGATGGACGCATCGTTGTATCTACCGTACACCCTATGCTAGGATGACCTCCATTGATCTGGGATCAATGAAACTAATTTGGGATCAATGAAATTGATCTGGGATCAGTATGAGTAGTTTGAGACATTGTCTTTTGATATTGATCCGGGATCAATGAAACTGACTTTGGGTCAGTAAGAGTGACATAACTCACTCTCTTTTGGAACTAATCTAGGATCAGTAAGAGTGTTATGACACACTCTCTTCATATGGAATTGACTTCGGGTCAGTAGAGAATGGTATGAGACATTCTCGATCAATTCTTCTTCTTCATGGTTTAATAGAGCAGAGCAGTGCAGGGCACTGTTGGCAGGATAGTACACCCTGGTAGATGGAGTTCTCCTTAGTTGAGAGGGAGTGTTAAAATTGGCAGTTAGGTCCAAACTCCATGTGGGTCATCTTATTTATGGCAGCTTATATTTGTCTTGGTTCCCTCTCATCGAGAGGTGTAGGATTGATCTAAAGATCATCTGATTCTGATAAGTGTTCATGGAGTTATGAATTTATTTGTGTTATAAGACAATTTGTCAAGGTCGGCCAACAACCAAATAAACCCCACATGTGCTCAACGTGTTAATATAAAAGGAGATGACTTGAGAGTCATTTCACACACACTTCTCTCTTGATTTCTCTCCACTTGTTTTGGGTTTTAGTGTGAGAGAAATCTAGGAGGAAGTAGCCCTAACATAGTCCTAAGGAGGATGCCCTAACGCAGTCCTAAGGAGGATGATCTAGCAGCAATTCAAGGGAGGAGATCCTACTTCTATAAGTTGCCTCAAGGAGCCTAGATGCAGTCCTAGGATGGAGAAATAACACTATAGAGGAGGCCTTAAGAGGCTGTACCTAGCCGCAGTCAAGGAGGGATACTACAAGCCCTAGATGCAGCTATAAGAGGAGGCCTTAACAAGCTATACCTAGTTGTAGTGAAGTAGGGTTACAACATGCCCTAGCCGCAGTAATAAAGTCAGGCTAGCGAGGAGATCGGGGACTGTTTTGTGAGCACCGAGTTGCTGAAAGGGAGGCCGAGGTTACTTGCTGGGTAGTCCGAGTTGGAGACCTCTACTACAAATCTGTTTGGGCACTATTTTGTGGACAGGATACTTGTATGGTGCAAGTCGTAAGCTACAAAAGTACTGTGTGCTAGGCTGCAGCCCATAACATCACAGTTAGAGCTTGTGTAGGGTGAATTGAGGGCTCAAATATGCCCAGAACAACAACGTGCTAGGGGAGGTGTCTCATGAGGGTGTGCCGCAGTTTTCCTGAGGGATGTTCAAGGACTGTGTGAGGAGTTTAGGGCTGCCCTAGTGCCCTAACCAGAACAGACACAAACAATAGTATACAAACATATTCGGAGCAGAGTTTGTATGGTGTGTTGGTAGCTAGATACATGGGACAACAAGGTCACTTGGTGGAGAAAGCAATAGGACAACAATCAATGACATAGTGCAACAAGGCTACAGTGAGACAACAACAATAGCATAGTGCTGCAAACTCATTAGGACAGCAACAAGGTATAGCATGCCAAATGGGACAGCGAGACAGTGGTGCATGGTGCTTGCATGGGACATCAAGCAATCATGGTGCAACAGTATGAGCAGTGACAACATTGTGATAAGAGACAACATGATCTGAAATGCTACAACACAATGATGGGCATCGTGACAAAGTGAAGTGCAGCGTGTTGTGTGCATCACTTGCTAGTCTAGTACAATGATATTAAATGCTACAATGAGATGCAACATGATGGGCACAATAAGGTACAAGATGAGGTAGCACTGGTAAGTGTAGCAACATGACAAGGTACAGCAAGATGTTGCAGTACTGGAAGGTGCAACAATATGATGTATGCAACATGGTAATGAGGTCCAGCATAGTGATGATGGGTGCAACATGATGCAACACAGATAGGTGCAGAATGATGACGAGGTGTAGTACAATGATAGGTGATGGAGTCATCTTGGAGAATCAGTTGAAGCAACATGTCTTCAACTGAGTTAAGCTACCTCATGTATCATCTACTTAGAGATGATATATGCTCTTACTTAGATAAGTCAAAGTGTTGGCTTTTGTTGTATATGTACTATCTCTCTCTCTGCTTAACTATTGAAAAACATATAAGAAGAATTGATCAAGGGTTTCTCCACATTGGGGTTTGTTCCTAGCTAGCGCCACATCTTGTGTCCTCTTGTCTTGGCTTGTCTTCTGCGATCTATGTTTATGTTCTATCTGCGATTTACTTTAACGTCGATGTGATTGCTAATCTGGAAAAGATATTGAGCTAACTGTGAAAATTGAAATAAATTGCTCTAAGCATAGAACATACCTAAACTTAACAGATGCCAATCACAATTACCAAAGATATTTCCAAACAAGATTGTGTGATCTTATTACTCAATGCCAATTATTAAGAGAAACTCAACCGGATTCACAAGATACCAATATGCCCAAGAGACTTATGATTTATGATTTAAGTGCTTTTAGTGAGTGAGCCTATTAGAT
Source organism: Pinus taeda (assembly GCA_000404065.3). Classification (NCBI taxonomy): domain Eukaryota; kingdom Viridiplantae; phylum Streptophyta; class Pinopsida; order Pinales; family Pinaceae; genus Pinus; species Pinus taeda. The sequence goes on from APFE031252775.1 coordinate 30,717, forward strand.
GTGAAATATGAATTCTTATAGTACATAAACTCACAAGAGAAACACAATGTTAGCCACTTCCATAATGTAAATGCTAGGAACAAGTAACAACGAAATATAGAACTATGAAAACACTTATGCACTTTATGTTCCAATGATCCTTTTATGAGCAACAAGTGACTATGACCACAGTAAGAGACTTATGACAGCAACAAGTAATTTCGCTTTAGATATCAAATTCAAAGTGTATATGCTTGCCCAATGTCATAAAGAGAAACCTAACTACCAAATAAACTTAGCCAACTCAAGAATCAGATGTATTAGACCTCTTAAGATATATTTTGCCACTGTTATAAAAAATTTGAAATGTTAATTACAACAATAAGGAAGTGCATGGACAATGATCTATTATGCTTGAACCAATGCCAAAATTAACCCAAAACTTGGAAAAATCTACCAAAATTGAATAATCAAGTTTTTAGGCCTTTTAGAGTGTGTTATTCAGAAAATTTCAAAACTGATTCAGTGATTTATGCATAAAATTTCAGCGAGCAAAACTTTAGATCTAGGCTAAATCCTTGATGCCCAAGTGGCCAAAATTTAGGAAATTTCTATTTTTGCAATTTCAAGTTATTTTGACAAATGTAAATGTGATTTTAGAGCTTACAATATCACTATTATAAACTGAAAATTACAATAGTAATAAAACAGGGTAAATTAGGGTTTAGAAGATCTCCTGGTTAAAATTTGTTGAAACTTTGGGATCAAGCTGCCACCTGAAAATTAAATCTTTTGAGGCCCAAAACCTGCAAAACCTCCAAGTATTTAGTCCAGAAAAATTAGAGATGAATTTAGGGCATATTTGGTCAAGGATGGCCAACACTAGGCCTAATAGCGCTAGTGTTGGGTTAAAACTTGCCAAGGAGGGTTGCGATGGAGGGGAGAGGCCTTGGAGGGCCTAACGTCTAAGGAAAAAGCCCTAAAGGGCTGCTGTGGGCTCCACAAGGGCCACAACCAAGAGTTAGCAGCAGGTCGAGGGCTTGGGGAGGGCCTTAAGGCCTACGAACTTAGGCCTAGAGGCCAAGAAAGATTGCTGCAAGCCTTTAGAGGGCTGCAACTAAGGGAAGGGAGGGGAAAGGGAGAAGAATGAGGGTCGAGGAGGAGAGGAGGAGGGATGACAGAGGGTTATGGATGCCGAGGAAGGGGGACGAAGGAAAAAGGAGTGGGCAAGGGGCAAGGGAAGGTCCTCTAGGGCTTGCGGCAAGGCCTAGAGGGGATGCGAGAGCCTTAGGGCTTACGACTAGGCCTGGAAAGGGAAAAAATGATGATGCAAAGGCTTAAGTGGTTGACAGAGGCCAAGGGAAGGGAGACGTTGGCCCTAGGAGGGCTGGATCCGGGCTTGAGAGGCCTAAAAAATGAAACCCTTGCTTCAGAATTTTTTTTCTCTTCCATATCTGAATTTTGTTCCAATTTTTCCAATAGTTGGCCCTACAAAAAATTCTAGAGACTAGATCGTACCCTCAAGGGCCTAGATCTAGCTCTACTTTAGCCTCTTCTCTTGAGTTCACTTGCAAAAATGGAAATAGAATTCCCAAAACTCCAAATATATACAAAATCTCAAAAACCCGAAACCCAAATTATCAAAAATAATTTACAAAATAATTTTACAAATATACAAGGGTTTTTAAAAAATAATTTTTTGAGAAATATAAATTTTTATGGCTATTTTTTTTGATAAATGGCTAAAATACTTTAGAAACCCCGTGCACACTATAGCCTTAGCGAAGATTAAATCCACCACATAAATGTTTAGGATCCAAGCAAAGTTTATCCCAGCCCACAATTTGTGAACTTGGAGACCAAGGACTGAGGTACTTGCAAACATTATGTATTTATTTCAAGAAAATCCGTTAAATCATATGGCGAATCAAATCACGTAAAATTAGCCCAAAACTATAAATAAAATGATTTTATTTCCATCTAATGAAAAAAACCTGTAGCCCGTACAAATCAATGATCATGGAACACCTTGAATTGCACCCAAAGTCTTTATTATGATAGAAATAAAAGTTCCAGTGGGACAATAGTTTACATGTTGCTTTGGGGTAGCATCGGATGTGCTCTAGCCACGAAAATTTGGTGGAGAGGTAGGGGCACATGAGATCTCCAATACCCAGAAAGGGTTTTGGTAGATTCTAAACAGTTAGGAGATATTAAAATAATTAATATTTTTAATGGAGTCCCTAAGTCTAAACTTGGGGAAAATAAAATATTAATGGGAATTAATATGAAACTGTGTTAGAATGGTCCAAAATGCATGGATCAAGCTAGATCTAATTTTAGCCGTTGATTAGGGACTTAATCTCGACCGTTGATATGTCAATAGGAAAAGTATAAGAGGAGACTTGAGGGTCACTTGGAGAAGACACCAAAGTGATCAGTGATTCTATTCTCTAGAGCGGGGTTTGCTAAGAGAGATAGAATTAGTGATCGGGAGTTGCAGCTGAGGGGCATTGAGTACAGAAGAACAGAGAGGCAAAGATAGTGCTGAGAGAGCAATGTAGTGGTCAGAGAGAGGGACGTAGAGCCAGCTAGGGCTCACGCAGGGCCACACAGAGGCAGCGGGGAGCTACGCAGAGCCTCAGAGAGGCCAGTGTTGCTGACGCAGAAGGCTAGAGGGCAGGGTCTCCTAAGGTTGACGCAGACCCATCCGGGGTGACGCAGGGCTAGCGCTGGGCAGAGAGGGGCTAATGCAGTCCAGAGAGAGGCTGACGCTGGGGTTTTTGAGGCAGATTGGTGTTGAGTAGCTGCCGGAAGGATTATCCGGGGTTTCAACCAGGAGATTTATTAGAAACTGAGAGGTATTACTGCCAAGCTAAGTCACACGACACGTCCTCCAGGGTCCCGTGTCCCGTATTTTACGTACTGGACACGAAAACGGCCCTAATACGTGTCGAATATGGTTTTTATCGTGTCCTGTAAAATGGAATACGTATTCTCCGGTTTTCGTAATTTGGAAAATGAGTATTTCGTTGGTAGAAAACGTTGCCTGCATAAGCTGTAATTTTTTTTGAAAGAAACAAATAATTTTTGAGTGGGGCAACTTAATGATCAAGTCTAGGCCCTAGTATTGACATGCTATTCATGGTAATGTTAAATTCTTAAAGTAAAAGTGACATTCTCCTTAATCTTCATTTTCATCCTTTTACTTAAATTTTAACATTACCATGAAGTGACTCAGGATGTTTGAGAGTGGTTCCGGCCTCATTGGATTTCATATGGAGAAAGTAGAATTTTAGATTTCATTCAAAATGCAGTAGACTTATCAGTTTTTCAGGATTTCACGATTGGGAGATTGTAATGTTTCCAAGTGACACCACCTGCCCAGGCTACCCCTGCCACCAGTAGGGGACGTGGTTTACCTCCTATAACTCCTACTTCTAGTTCTTCAACTTCTAGAGCATAGAAAACTCCACTGCCAACTCCACCAGCACGAGCATCTACATCTAGAGGGAAAGGGAAAGCTGTGGCATTTTCTCGCAAGAGGGGCAGAGGAAATCAATAGAATTAAACTTCAGTTATTTTCTTATGTGCTTGTAAGTTGTACATGAACAATGAACATTGAATATTCAAGAATCAAGACCAAGCATATCACATTCTAGTTTCTAAATAGTAAATTTTGATTCTATTTATTTTTTTAAAGTGAACTATGAACTTTGAGAAGTAATTATATTTTAATTTGATTAGATAAGCTGCAACCTGCAATTTAATGTGGATAAAAAACTATATTTTGATATATATATATATATAAAACGTGTCCCCAGTGTCCTGTTTCCAGGTCGCTGCGTTTCGTATTGAATACTCGTATTTACG
>APFE031252775.1:38052-77452 GCA_000404065.3 Pinus taeda
TGCAGGATGGCACAGAGAGGTGTGAAATGGTGCGAGATGCATGGAGTTGTTGCAGCAGCGTAGAGGTTAGAAAGGGAGCACTTGTCAGCAGTAGAGGGAGCTTCAACATCAGTGGGTGTCTAGCCCAACAGGGAGGTCAGATCGGGAGATTAGTTACTTACTTCTCAGTAATAGAGTTGTAGTGTAGCAGTGGGCAGCACGACACAGAATGATGAGAGGAGGTGCAGTGTGGATGCAATGCTAGGAGAAAGGACCAGCAACAACACAGATGGAGAGGGAGCTGTCGTACATATGCAACAGTGGCAGTGGCAGAACCATGGGCAGCAGTATAGGATACAATAGTGCAGAGGATGGTGGGCAGCAGGCCTAGCATCAGTACAGATACTGATGCCGGATGATCAGAGTAATACTCAACGAGGAGTATTGCTAGAGCACAACCCTCGCTAAGAGGGTGTTGATTTGGGGTAGCATCGGATGTGCTCTAGCCACGAAATTTAGTGGAAAGGTTGGGGCACATGAGATCTCCAATACCCAGAAAGGGTTTGGGCAGATTCTAAATAGTTCCGGAGATATTAAAATAATTAATATTTTTAATGTAGTCCTTAAGTCGAGACTTAGGGAAAATAAAATATTAATGGGAATTAATATGAAATTGTGTTAAAATGGTCCAAAAGACATGGATCAAGCCAGATCTAATCTTAGCTGTTGATTAGGGACTTAATCTTGGCCGTTGATATGTCAACAGTAAAAGTATAAGAGGAAGCTTGAGGGTCACTTAGAGAAAACACTAGAGTGATCAGTCATTCTATTCTCTAGAGCGGGGTTTGCTAAGAGAGATAGAATTAGTGATAAGGAGTTGCAACTGAGGGGCATTAAGTACAGAAGAACAGAGAGGCAAAGATAGTGCTGGGAGAGCAGCGTAGTAGTCGGGCAGAGGGATGCAGAGCTCACCTAGGGCCACGCAGAGGCAGCGAGGAATTGTGCAGAGCCTCAAAGAGGCCAGCGTTGCTGACACAGAAGTCCAAAAGGCTGACGCAGGGCCTCCTAAGGTTGACGCCAACCCATCTGGGGTGACGCAGGGCCAACGCTGGGTAGAGAGGGGCTGACGCAGTCTAGAGAGAGGTTGATGTTGGGGTTTTTGGGGCAGATTGGTGCTGAGTAGTTGCTAGAAGGATTATCCGGGGTTTCAACCAGGAGATTTGTCAAAAACTGAGAGGTATTACTGCCAAGGAAATTCTTTGTTGGGTAGGCCAGTTTCGACACCCAGATTGTACTCTGATATTGCTTCATAAGAAAACCCTCAGATAGCTGCACCGGTTTTCCCACGTTGGGTTTTTTCGGGGACATTGATCCAAAAATAATGGTGTCATATGGTGTGATTGTTTCTGTTTCCTTTAGTTGCTGATCTATAATATGTTGAGCATGCACTAGTGTTTATTTTCAGTGTTTACATTGTAAATAACTTGTTAAGTAACATAACAAGTAGGTAGGAATAAATCAGATAAAGTGCATGGAGGGTTTCTAACTAAGTAGACTTAGAAACTTCAACATTACAGAAGTGCTTCAACAACAATTTCTTAGCTATAAATCAGATGGCTAGAGACTCAAATGACACTCTAATTTATAGATGAATCTTCCAAGTGAAAAATAACGGCTAGTTTGCTTGATCTTCGTCAAAATAATCTTGATCGTCGAAAAATAATTGATCATCTTTTAATCTTAGCCGTTGAGTTTTTATTTTCGAGGAATTTTCGAATTTATCATTTAATTCCATTTTTATTAGCTCAAAATTAATTATTTTGAGCTAATTTCCTAAAAAATTTGACTTTGACTTGACCACCGAAGTCCAAGGGTCCAATTTTTTTTGAAATATCCAATATTCTCTTGATGGAGGACCTCCAAAAATTAATTCTTTTAAGACCCACAATTTTTCACTTGGAGAATTTAATTTTCCCAAGACATTTTAATTTGACTTTAATTAATTAAATTTTTGGCTTAGAATTTTAATTTAATTTTGCCAGAAAATTTAATTAATTGACGCTTGAGGGGATTAATTATTTTTTCCACCCTCTAATATTTTAACAATGCTGTCTGAGTATGAGAGACCATTCATTAAAATATTTTTTACATAAGATTTTTTACAATTCAACCCTCAAAGGGGGAATACCCTTTCGGTTTAGACCCTCAAATTACATACCCAATTTGCGACACAATATTATCTAGTAGGCCAAGTGATTTTTAATAAAAATAATTTAGCAAGTAGCTTAAATTATTCCCTACTCACTTTTACATAAGACTCGGCTAGAACACTAGGACTCATTTAAGACTTTGACAAAGAATTCCACCCTAGCTTTGGGGTGAGGTTGGAGGGAAAAACTCTACCGACTATCCATGTTTAGAAACACAAATGGATCAGTGAGACAAAAAAACTCCTAGGATGAAACTCTTGCCAAAATAATAGGCTTACCTAGGTTGTTACATAAATTCATGGTCCTACTAGCATCATTTACATTACATAACTTGCAAAATGGGTTTACAATTACAAATAAACAACTGATAGATGATCTGATCTTGTTGAAAAGATTTGGTACTTCTGCTTACTTGGAACTTTGACAAAAACTGTGCAACGGACCCAACAAGGATAAGGGAAAGAATGAGGAGTTAGCCTCATAGCTAGGAAAGAAGGGCTTGAGTAAAATCAAGTGCTTCATTTGTCATTAGCACTATCATCATGCATCACAATGTTCATGTAAGATGAAAGGTAAAGGAAAGTAGCAATAGAAACAAGTAGCAATATTTGTAGAAATTTAGATGGACAAGTTTGTTGTCAAGTCTGAGAAGGATTTCTCAATGGTATCTTGCCGTTCTACTAACATGGTTACTAGGAATGCATGGTATGTGGAGTCTTGACAATGGGGCAATAATTATTCTCTAGTCTGACAAAGTAGGACTCAAATGTATAGGTTGAGTTTGGTGATCATGCTGAGTACCTAGCAACAGAAGTTGGTACGATTCCCTTCCAATTCAAGTTAGCTAACTCTTTGGATTTTGATGAAGTGATATTTGTTCTAGGTCTCAGAATGAACTTGCTTTCAGTTTCAATTATGGAGGATAAGGGCTATGCTCTAGGATTCAAGAACCAAGAAGTCCTCATTAGGTCGAAAAAATCTAGCCTATATACAACACAAGTAATAGGGGTTAGAGAAGGTAACTCTTTTATAGATTGTAGGTGGAACCCATTTGGAACCTTTTTCATAATAGTGACAACTTGTGCATGTTGTGGCATAAGAGGATGGGGCTCGTGCATCATAGAACATTGCCTATTCCGAGGGAGATAGCATTGAGTAGTATGGAATATGTAGAAGGTGCACATTTGGAAAGCATGTCAAGGTTGCTTTTCCATGCAATGAACATAGGTCTAATGAGATTCTATATCTAGTGCATTCCATTGTTTGTGGATGAGTGTTAGAAGCATCAATTTTAGGAAACATGTACTATGTTTCCTTCATTGATATCTTCTCTTACAAAACTTGGATCTACTTCCTAAAGACCATGATGAGGTCTTTAGCAAGTTTTAAAAGTTCAAAGATCTAGTTGAAAACAAGATAGGGAACAATATCAATGTCTAGAGTTTAGATAATGGGGGGAGTATACCTCCAAGGAGTTCAAGGGTTTCTACAAGGCATCATGAATCAAGAGGGACCTAAATATTCTGTACAATCCACAATATAATTAGGTTGCGGAGTGGAAGAATGAGTCCGTCATTCGAGTTACTGAGGCCATGATTCATGACGAGGACTTGTTGGTGTTTCTCTGGGTAGAGGCATGCAACATAATAGTCTACGTCTAGATTCAGTGTCCTCACAGGATCTTGGAAGACAAGACATTAGAGGATATATTCACTAGTGTGAAGCTAGAGGTGAGCCATTTTTGCATCTTTGGTTGCTCAGTTTATATCCATGTGCGGGTAGAAGATAGGTTTAAGTTGGAACTCTCCAACATAATGGATCTATTTTTAGATTACAACTAGACTTCAAAGGTTTACAAGGTCTATATTCTATAACACAGATCTGCAACTCGTCCTTCATTCTTCGGCCCTGCAACAACTATAGAACGTTAGTTTTTGGTAGCATTGAAAGTGATCTAGCCTTGAAAATTGGTGGAGAGGCTAAGGCACATGAGTTCTAAAGAACCCAAAATCCGTTTGGTGAAATTCCAACTGGATTGTATTTTATTAAAATAATTAATATTTTTAATGGAGTTCCTAAGTCTAAACTTAGGGAAATTAAAATATTAATGCGTATTAATCAAAATATGGGTGAGAATGATCTAGAAGGTGGATCAAGTCATGTTTTAATCTTAGCCATTGATTAGAGACTTCATCTCAGACAGGAAAAGTATAAAATGGAGGCTTGGGGTTCATTTGGAAACACACACAGAGAGAACGAATTGATCTGGAGTTCGATTTTTGGGGCTAGAAAGCTGAGAAATTCGAACTAAGTGATCATTCAGCAGCATAGGGGTAGAGAGAATCCGGGAGAAGGAATTTCTAGAGAATATTGACAGACAGGCAGAGAGAGCTTGCAGAGAGGCAGTGCAGTAGCAGGAAAGCTGACATTGGGCCAGTCAGGGCCCATGCAGCCTTGATGCAGAGCCAGAAAGGCCAGCGCAGAGGAGAAAGCTGCCTATCATGCAGAAGCCGGAACTGCCGGAACAATTGGGATAGCTGACGCAGAGGGCAAAAGAGTTGGCGCAAGGCTGATGCATGGCCTACGTAGGGCCAACGTAGAAGTAGTCGGGGTTAGCCGGTCTTGTTGCTGGATCAGCCGAAATTTTGCTAGGTGAAGTGAGGTAAAACTCACTCAGATTTTCCGCCAGTATTTTCTCTGTAAAGGATTGCTAGATGAGCATCCCAAATTTGTATTCAGATATTTCTCTTGCATAATAATAAACCCTCAGAATTGCTGCACCGGTTTTCCCGCATTGGGTTTTTCCAGGGACTATTGTGTCTGAAAATAAGTAGGTCCTATGTATCTTGTTCTTTGCTCTGTTTTCTGTTTCATGAGATCAAATATTTAATTAGTGTAGGTTGCAGAAGTAATTTACTTCAGTAATCAAAAGAATAACTTGATAACGTAATTTAAAAATCAAGTAGGTGAAGTAGATCCAGATTTGCTACAGTAGGGGTTCCTTCAATGTAGGAATTTTCACATAGAAACCGTAGCCTTTTTCCGCACATGTGAGCAAAACAAGTCAATAATTCAAGTCTCCTTCGAGCTTCTCTTCCATCTAGGTCTTCACTCTATTTTTCTTCTTATCATATGCATAGATCAAACTTGCTTGTTCTCTCTCTCAATGAGGATGAAGTCTGCCTTATACATAGTCATCCAGGAGCTACAGGATGTAGAAGAGTATGTTGGGGAGGACACCTTCCTCGCTAAGAGGGAGTGTTAGTTTATGGATTTGGGGTAACATTGGACATGTGTTCTAGTCTCTAAGGTGTCAGAAGGGTTAAGGAACACGAGATTTCTAAAACCCAGAAAAGGTTTAGAGAGAAAACCTTAGAAACCTCTCAATTAAATTAACTGATCAATAATTAAAAAGTTCCTAAGTCTAACGTAGGAAAATTGATTAATTAATTGAGGAAATTGACTTTTACTCTAGACTTTCCAGAAAAGTGTATTGATGGAGTCAAATTGATCTTAGCCATCGATCAAAATTAGATCTTGGTTGCTAATGCTCCAACGAGAGATTATAAGAGCAACTTGATGGGATGGAGATAGACACAGTTTTACAGTTGAGAGCAAGTAAGCAACGCATATCGAGCTACCCAATTCACAGCTTCAGTGAGGGTGCAATTTGAGCCAGAGGGAGAGCATCAGAGAGAGGAAACAACAAAAAATTTAGGGGCAGGATTCCAAAGAGTTTTCTAGTGTTTCTCCAGTGCCAGAGTGGTAGGAGATAGGAGGCCGAATTATCTGCAGAGAGGGCCGCAAAAGCTAGTATGAATAGCCAGAAACCCTTGAGCGAGTTGCCAGAAGAGAGTGGATTCAGTTATTGGAGGCTAAATTAGTTTCCAGGAGGCAGAGCGAGTCACTTCTAGAGGCAGAGTGAGGGAGTATGACTCATTTGGAGCTAATTTCCAAGTAGTGCAAATTATACAGAGGCAACAGTGCGAGTAGCCAGTGTGGGCCCTGGGGTTCAAGCAAGCCAGAGGAGGTTGAGTTGTTTAGCAGAAGAGATCTGGGATTTCCAGATTATTTTGCAAGTATATTTGTCGGAGGATTGTTAGTTGTGCATCTAGATTATTGTACTCTCAATTTTGCTGCATAATAATAAAATAAACCCTCATCTGCTGCACCAGTTTTCCCTTTGGGGTATTTCCGGGGACTTTTAGTTCAAATTAGTTGTGTCAAATTTTTATGTGTGCATGTATTTCTTAGTTCCTTATTTTATTTCCGCAACGTATTTTTATTGTGAAGAATGCATCAGTGAGTTATTTGCTATTTTCCATAAATAAATAAACTGCTAATCATAGCCGTTACCTATTAATATTTTTAATAAATTAATGAAATAATATCATTGTTTAAATATTTTTTTCAAAAACTAGCCATTTAATATAGTCGTAACTTAATAGTATTTGTTTTTAATATAATAATAAATTAATATTATAATTTAAATATTATTGTTCAAATATAGCCGTTACTTGAAATTATGTCTTTACATTGCTGTCTATTTAAGCCTTTGCCATGGTCTGCCTCTTCATTTGGTCATGATGATGAACCACACTTGTTGGTTCGAAACGTGTCGGCCAAAAAATTCTCTTATGTGATTTGCACTGAAAGACTTTGCTTAATTCATTATGCATCACAGAAGCTTGAATACAGAAACTGCTAATCAGTTAGGATAATAATATCCTGTTGGTGCATTCGAGGAAATTTCACAATTGAGCCTATTCGCTTTCCTCCAAGGCTAGATTCGGATCACACATTATATCTCTGTTTTGGTGTGAAGAAGACAAGGATCATAAGGATGCAAAATTAGAATAAGATACTTGCTCGCTCTAGCAATCAAGGAGGTCGAGATCTAGATGTCTAACTGTGGCATATTCTGTCATATAGTGCAAGGGTTCTGTGTTTTTAGTATGCAGATTTGAGGCACCTTCTTTGTGGCATCATCTGAATTTGGAGGAAAATATAGAGGACTTGTTTCGATCCTTTTGGATACCTCATCCATGTGACATATCTCTGTGTTTGAGTGTGCATTCTGAGGCACAGTTGCAGGACACTTTAGTCCATCTTGGAGATCTTATCTCTGTGGTATATCTATGTGATATAGTGCTCATTCTTACGTTGATCTCTATGGGATAGTGCGAGTTCTGAGGCAAACTTGAAGGATGTTTTTCTTGATCTTGTTGCAGAACTTCTTTGGACAAAATTGTGGAGGGTTGACTTGGTCTTTGGTGGGTTGGTCATCTTGTTGGTTAGTTGACTTTGTTGGGATTCGGGAATCACGATTGCCGTTAGACCAAAACCCTCAAGTTTTAGTCAACGATCGCATCGCCAGAGATAAGGATCCACGAGAGGCGGTTAGTCCATGTCACGAAATACACGGGGAGCGTTGGTTTATCCAACGTCCAACAATCTCCCCCCCAACACGAGCCGGGTGTGTATCGAACTCGTGACCGACGCTCTGATACCACTTGTTGGGAATCACAATTGCTGTTAGACCAAAACCCACAGGTTTTAGTCAACAATCACATCGCCAGAGATAAGGATCCACGAGAGGTGGTTAGTCCATGTCACGAAACACACCGGGAGCGTTGTTTTATCCAATGTCCAACAAATGTATCTCTTGTTGCATTGATTCTCCAAGGAAAAGGTTGGCTGGGTTTTTCCCCATTGTGTGTTTTCCCAAGGTAATTTCTTGTATTCTTTGTGTGGCTGTCTCTTCATGATCCTAATGCCATATATATTGTTGATGTTCTGTATAATTGCTTAATGATGGAATAGTGAGTAATAAAAAAATGTGTGGAAAAATCAAATCATCAGAAGTAATTATCTGTATAGAAGACACCCTAAAATCAACAGAAGCCCATCAAAAGTTTCATTGTTAGGCATAAGTCGATCTCCCTAGTTTGATATATTCAAGACTATCTGTTAATAGATCAAATTCAGCAATCTCAACACATTAGGGATAACACCATTGTTCTGATCTCCTCATTAGTTTTTGATGAAGTGATTGGACATATTTGGGTTGCAGTCTTGCACTTATTTGATTATTCGTTCTCTTTGATGCTGCATGGATATTTTATGGGGATACTCGTGTCAATGCATTTGAATAACCTGATAAGGATTCGGTTGGCACTTTCTTCTGAATATTTTTTGAATACTAGATAGGTTGAGAAACCAAGCCTATATTTGAGACACAATCAGAGTTATTATTTTGTCCTTTTAGAGCTAAACTACCCAATGAACTTTGATTGCAAACAAGAAAAACATTTGCATGATGGATAAATACACAGGGACACACAAATTTAGTTATTATTGTCATTGTTATTTGAGAGCTATGGGATCCACTGAATTATTAGTGCCTACAATATGCATATTTAATGTGATGACATACATAGTTGCGTGTACTTAGGCTATCAATCTAATATGTTAGTAATGCTTCAGATGTGGCTGTCCCAAATTCTGCAACCGTTAAGGATTTAAAGGCAGCAGTGGTGAAGAAAGTAAATGCAAAGGAGCAATCACAGATGGGCCATCGTCACATTTCATGGTAAGAGTTATTTGTTTATTTGAAAGGAATTTGTTTTCTGTAAGCAATGTACAAATCTGAAAGTTCTCAAGGATTGAATGAAGGATGAGACTGGAATTTGTTTTCTATATGAAATGCAGAAGTCTTGACTACCAAAGATGCCAAGCTATTAGAGCCTGATGCATATTCAGTCTTTATCTCTGCATTAGTAGCATAGAGGAGGAGGATATAAGTGGCATTGTATATGCCCTTTGGCTTTTTTATTTTGCTCATATATATATATATATATGACTGATTTAATGAGCCATCTGCAGTTTCACAGTCTGAATTAGTTCATACTTAGACATGCATATGGCTTAATCTTTGAGACAAGCGTATGACTACTGGCAGGATCAACCAGGTAACCATCAAAGTATCATTAATATGTTAATTTATATAAATTTAAGAAGTATCATCTCAGAAAGAAAGATGGGATAAGTGAAAATGTGACTCTATCAATGCTATTGAATGTCATAAGAGATACATTCACTATCTTATTTTGGTTTGTCCTATTATACATTGTTCGTCCATTAGAAGCTTATATTCTATCAATAAAATTTGTCAAGCAAAAATATGTTTGACTAGGTTAAATTAAAGTACTTTGAAAAAGTGTAGTCATATTTTATGGCAATAAACATTTTGGCTTCTATTCTAACTATTTCATCTTCTTACTTACACTGATTCTTGGAAGCCTTAACTTTAACCATAGAGATAGGGTAGGCAATATTTGGCTAAAGCAGGGGTAACCACAAAAGAGTTTCTTTTGGGACCTTTCATATTCTTCATCTTAGCTGTCCCTGACAAAGTTTCCACTGTCCATCTCTTCTTCATCCTCATTGGTGCTTTCTTGTCGTGTCTGCATTATGAGTTCTTTCTCTAAAGATTAACTTGGAACTGCCACAAAGGATCACAAGATCTTGTGTAGGTTCCTGGATACTCCTCACTTTCTGCTGCTTCTGCTGCTTCTTTTGGTCTCACCTTCAAGCATTTCATATATTCAATTTTTCGTTGGCCAAAATATTGGCTTTATATTTTTCTGTGTGGAACTATCTTCCGAAAAGGGCAAGCATGTCTGAGGGGAATGAGGGAGAATTGAAGCTTGAATGCTTGGATTCCAATTATTTGGGCACTTTTGATGAGCTTCTTGCTAGTATTAGACTCTGTTATCAGAACCAGACCGCAACTGGTGGAACTGGCTGGTTCGACCGGTTTGGGGATCAAGCTGGTCTGGTTCAAGGTTTGGAACCAGAAATGGATGGTTTGGTACCGAACCAGCCGGTTTTGTACCAAACTGTCCGGTTCTGTACAATGTGACCAAGGACGTTCCTAACCCAATTTTAAATAAAACAAGATTTTTTGAGTTGGACAGCCTAGTATTCAAGCCTATGGCTGTATTACTATGCAGTTAATGGGAATGTTAAATTCTTAAAGTAAAAGGATGAAATCCTTTATCTTTCATTTTCATCCTTTTACTTAAGTTTTTAAAATTATCATTAATTAACACAGGATGTTTAAGAGTGGTTCTGACTTCATTGGATTTTGTATGGAGAATGGAGAATTTTAATATCATTCCAAATCCAGCAAATTTAATGATTTTCAGGATTACATGATTGGGGGGTGTTGTAACCCTAGGGACAACCTCTGGCTGAGAGGAGCCCAGTGACTAGGACATTTCTTCAATTAAAATGAAAATATTTACTTTTTGAAAAATTGTAAATAAGATTGCCCAGAGATCTTAAAGTGTAATGTAATTTCAGTTCTTGGAAAAAATGTCAAACCTTGTAATATTTCTAATTAGCCATGGCTAATTGGAATATTCGATTTTGCTTAATTTTTGCCTTCTATAGTTATTTATGAATAAAAAAGTGAGGGAAAGGGGACATGACTCACTTTTAGAATAAAAGTCACTTCCTAGTAGCACAACGTTGTGACTGAAAGGGGAGCCAAGGGGGCCAAAAGGGGGACACAGAAATGGAGCCCACATAGACACTTGGAGGGACTGCGCAGGAGGAAAGAAACACGTGGCAAGAGAGGGACTGCGCTGGAGAAGGTGGGCCTTGGGATTGGAGAGGCAAAGGCTATAAAGGAGAGAGGAGCTTCCTCATTTTGGCATTCAGTTATGTGCATTTGAGCTAGTCACTTCGACTTAGAGCACGCTCACTGTTTAGCTAGTTTGCAGCACTGTTTAGTGCATTGAGTGTCTCCATTCGGAGATCTCACCCTTAGCCCCGGGGGACTTCGAGTGCCTACTCGGGCGAGGTATTTCCATCAGCATTTTGGCAGTAGTTTCGTTAGCATTTATGGCAGGAGGATTGAGCATCTTGGAGGACTGCGCAACACTGAGAGGGATGACGCAGTTCTTTCTGGCAAGAGTTCTGGCCTGAGGGTTTGCAGTAGGATTTGTGCCGGGAGATTGAGCAGGGGATCAACCCTTGCATATTGGAGGGTTTTGGCAGAGGTTTCAGGCAGATTTCTGGAGGGTTTCTTTCAGTGGCAGCGCAGAGCTTTGAGAGACTACGCAGAACCCCAAGGGGGTGATTTTCGGGGGTCGGTCATTCCAGGAAAACTTTCTGGGTTTTTCTGGGTTTCTTGAGTAGAGTCCGATTCCAAAGTTTCAGCCTTTTTTGAGGAGGGGGAACAACCCCAAATCCTCATTCGATTTCCAGCAGCAGTAGCAGCACGACAGTTTTCCAACAGCTGGGACGCAGATCAGTGTGAGGCCATTTCTTTACTATTCTAAGTGTATTTCTTCACTTGCCTTGTGCAAGTCGAGGTGCCATCTTTCTGATCACCTCCTGTATTCATTCTATTGCTCAGTATAATAAAATGGTTTAGCATTTCTTGAGTATTTGTTTGCGTTTCATGTATACATTGTTGTTTGCTGCACTATCGTTATTTCGTCTCTGTGAGTTTTCCGGCTATTATACCACTTGTACGTTTTTCTGGTTAGGGTTTTTTGGTATTTGAGAAATATTCCAGGAAAGGGATATTACAGTGGTATCAGAGCATAGTTCTGGCTCAGCCTGTGGAGTTAGCAATCTATGACATCGGGGGAAAATCCCTACATCTGTTACAGAGGTAGAAGATACAGAGACACTGGGCGTAGGTTGGAAAATAGCTACGGAGAGGGGGACTATGTTCTGGTAGTGGACGCAGAACAGGAGGAGCCTGTGGTGGACGCAGAGCAGATGATCCGATGGCAGACGAGGACAGGAAGAGATTTGTGGACATGCTCATCAAATCAGTGCAGGATTTGTCGAGGTAGATTGAGCTGATGGGGCAGAGATTCACGATAGTAGAGGCCAGATAACATGAGAGCCCATGGGTTTTTCAGATTGGTGAGGGATCAGGTCATCCCATCATTTGCCAGAGTAGCGTGATACTGTGCAGTAGGTGGCCTCGCATGCCCCTACATGCTCTACCGTGCCCACCTTCTTAGGAGCAGACACGGGGACCAGAGCCCAGCAGGAGACAGAGCCTAGTCATATGGGCGATTATTTTGCAGAGTACCAGGCCTATGGGCAGGGGTTCAGGGATGCTCTTTCATTTAGAGACTTTGTTTAGCTCCAGCGAGATAGTAGACTCCACGACTATCATAGAGGGTACCAACATTACCATGATGGTGACACCCACCGTGCAGCGAGTAGATTCCACTTGCCTACGTTTGATGGTTCATCAAACAGTTTGGCAAAGTCTTGGGTGGAGAAGCTGGACATTTATTTCCAGCTTAACCAGATGTCGGAGACAGAGGCCCTCAGGGTGGCAAAGTTGCATTTGGATGGTGAGGCTCAGGATTGGTGGTTTCATGGGATGGTTACACTCGGACATTCCACAATGACGACATATGGGATTTCAGAGATCTATGGTGTGTGCTTTTCGAATTGATCTTTCTCTTAACCCTGATGATGGATCCCACTTGGGATTCGAAACGTTGGTGTAAAAATTCTCTTACTGTGGATTCTCCGATCAATTCGAAATGACGACATATGCCGAGTTCACCAGGAGATTGATGAAGCGATTTGATCGGAGGGATCCAGAGCAGCATTTTGTTGAGCTAACGAGGCTCAAACAGACAGGGAGCCCAAAGACCTACATTGCAGATTTCTTAAGGGTCTCAGTGATGGTGCCAGATCTATCCACGACATGGAGGATCTATATGTATGTTGAGGGGTTAGCAGAGCCACTTCGGGGTTTAGTCCAATCCACTAGACCAACCACACTCTAGGACGCCATTAGCAGGACCCGGGACTATTAGGATGTCTTACCGAGGACCCGGACACCTTACCCCCAGAGACAGACTTTTCAGTCTAAGGGGAAGGATGTGAGGATTCCACCTCCAAAGGGGAACCCAAGACGAGTGCAGATTGACGATGATGCTAGGAAGGAGCTGAAGAAGAAGCAGTTGTGTTTCACTTGTCAGGAGCTGTGGGCACTAGGACATAGATGTGCTGCTGGCACAACACATTTTATTGAGGTCTTCTCCAAGAGTAGTGGGGAAGAGGATGATGAGGATGAGGTGGAGGCAGGAGACAGTCATGCCATGCAGGGACCTTTTCCACCTCCACCGCCATCAGCAGGTGGTGCATCTTTTGCACCTACCGGAGGGGCCCTTGCAGCACTACGAGGAGTTCCCAAGTATTTGACGCTACACGTACGGGGGACAGTACGTGGCCAGCAAGTATCAGTTTTGGTTGACAGTGGGGCGACCGACAACTTCATCAATGCACAGATGGTTGAGCGGAGAGGTATACAGATAGAGAGCTTCGATGGGTTTTCGGTTTTGGTCCCAGGAGATCGGACCATGATGTGTGCTCGTTATGTTCCAGAGCTATCAGTGACGATGGGCACTTACATAGTGACTGACCACTTTTTCGTGGTCGATATTCCGGACACCAATGTGAAACTGGGTGTTCAGTGGCTTATCACTCTAGGGAAGGTCACGACAGATTGGAAGAGCCTAGAGATGGAGTGGGATGATGAGAAGACAGGGAGGCATGAGAAGATACGGGGTCAGCACACATATCCGCCTCAGACTGTTTCGGCTCATCGGATGGAGGCAGTCTTTCGGAAGGGAGACATAGAGTGGGCAGTAGAGCTGTGTGCATCAGAGGCAGGGACTATAGGGCAGACGGTACATCCGGAGATATAGTCCATCCTTGACTGGTATGCCATAGTGTTTGGGGAGATTCTACCGCGACAGCGATCGGACTGGGGGTTTGAGCACACCATTGAGCTTGAGCAGGGCATACAGGCAGCGATTACCACCCCTTATAGGCACCCCAAGGCCTATCGGGATGAGATTGAGTGGGCTATCCAGGAGTTGTTGGCTCTTGGGCACATTCAGCCGAGCATGAGTCCTTTCGCTTCTTCCATGGTGTTAGTGAAGAAGAACGACGACACATTGAGGATGTGGATTTGACTACAGGGCCCTGAACAAGAAGACATTGAAGAACAGGTACCCCATACCTAGGATCGACGAGTTGATGGATGAGTTGAGAGGAGCACGGTTCTTCTCAAAGATTGATTTGAGATCTGGGTACCATCAGATTCGCGTGAAGAAGCAGGACATTCCCAAGACTGCCTTCAAGTGTCACTATGGGCACTTTGAGTTCTTGGTGATGCCCTTTGGGCTAACCAACGCCCCCGCCACATTTCAATCCTGCATGAATCACATCTTCCGCAGTCACTTGAGGAAGTTTGTGTTGGTATTCTTTGATGACATTCTCATATACAACAGGACTTGGGAGGAGCATCTCCAACACATTGAGACAGTGCTGCGTATCTTGCAGGAGCAGCAGTTCTATGCCAAACTCTCCAAGTGTGAGCTTGGGTTGACAGAGATGTTGTATTTGGGGCACATCATAGGGGTGGACGGAGTGAGAGTCCACGAGGAGAAGATTAGGGCCATTAGAGAGTGGCTGGAGCCGAGGAACGTGACAGAACTATAGGGGTTCAATGGCAATTGTACTTACTACTGGAAGTTCGTCAAGAGTTTCTCACAGCTTGCTGCACCCTTGACAAATTTGACGAGGAAGGGGGCTTTCAGTTGGTCGGATACAACATAGCGAGCCTTTGACAGGCTCAATGAGGTTATGAGTAGCTGCCCAATGCTTGCATTGTCAGATTTCATGCAGCCATTTGTTTTGGAGTGTGATGCGTTGGGAGAGGGGATCGACGCAGTATTGATGTAGGGAGGTCACCCCATAGCCTATGAGAGCTGGAAGCTCCTTCCACGCGAGAGGTTGTATTCTATATACGACAAGGAGACGCTGGCCATCATGCATGCATTGGCCAAGTTCTGGCAGTATTTAGTGGGTAACAGGTTTAGGGTGAGGACTGATCACAACAGCCTCAGATTCTTTTTGGAGCAGAAGCAGCTACAGGAGAGGCAGACAGAAGTGGATCAGCAAGATCCAAGCATATGACTTTGACATTGAGTATGTCAAGGGTAAGAACAACGTGGTAGCAGATGCTCTTTCACGTAGACCAGCCACGTTGTCTCTTTTGAGCTTGGACACAGACTGGAGGGCTCAACTCTTAGTAGAGTACTCCAAGGACAGGTTTGCATGTGAGGTTTTGGATGGGCAAGTGGCAGATGATAGGTACAGGGTGGTCGATGAGATCATCTACTACAGGGATCGAATCTTCTTGACTGAGGGATCTCAACTCAAGAAGAAGATACTCCAGGGATCACATGATTCACCATTGGTCGGCCATCAGGGGTTTACCAAAACCTACAGGGCCATCAGAGAGAGGTTCTCATGGAAGGGCCTCAAGGAGGATGTACTCCAACATATCCGAGAGTGCGACGTTTGCCAGAGGAACAAGGGGGAGATGAGCCATCCCGCGGGTTTATTGCAACCTCTTCCCATTCCGGAGGGAAAATGGGAGAGTATTTCGATGGACTTCATCACAGGGTTGCCCATGATACAGCGCAAGGATTGTATCTTTGTCGTCGTTGACCGACTGACGAAGTACGCATATTTCTTTGCCATATCCGCACACTACACAGCAGCATAGGTGGCTGAGCTATTCTTCAGAGAGGTCTTCAGGCTACATGGTCTTCCTAAGACCATCGTCAGTGACAGAGACAACTGTTTCATGGGCGGGTTTTGGCAGGAGCTTTTTCGGCTAGTGAGGACGGAGTTGACACCGAGCACCAGTTATCACCCATAGACAGACGTACAGACAGAGATAGTTAACAAGTGGCTGGAGGGCTACTTGCGTAACTACGTTAGTGGGCAGCAGAGAGCATGACTAAAGTGGCTGCATCTAGGGGAATACTGCTACAACACTACACATCACATGTCCATTGGTATGTCACCATTCTATGCTTTGTATGGGTATCATCCTTTATCTTTTGTTGACATGATGTTTGGTGATAGCAAGGCTCTGAGAGCCAAGATCTGGATCCAAGAGAGTCAGGATATCCTCCGAGCTCTGAAGGATAACATGGCCACAACGCAGAACCAGCAGAAGCTGTATGCTGATAGGGGTCAAGTGGAGAGACAGTTTGAGGTAGGGGACATGGTCTACCTACGATTATAGCCATATCGACAGTCGACACTGAAGCAGAAGGGGGCTGAGAAGCTCAAGCCCCGCTTTTATGGGCCATATAGGGTGATACGCAGGATTGGACAGGTTGCATATGAGTTGGAGCTACCCTAAGGCAGCAAGATACATAACGTTTTTCATGTATCATGCCTGAAGAAGGCACTGGGGCAGCAGGTGACTAACATATGAGCTACCAACCATGGATGATGAGGGGCATTTGGTGTTGCAGCCAGAGGCTATTATTGATACCAGGGAGAGGCAGCTGTGGAGTAGGACGGTCCGGGAATTCTTGGTGAGGTGGAAGAATTCGCTGGATGAGGATGCCACTTGGGAGAGTGAGAAAATATTGCAACATCCATCACTTCAGTTGCTTGAGGACAAGCAACATTTTGCCGGCGGAGACTGTAATATTCCTAATTAGCCATGGCTAATTGGAATATTCGATTTTGCTTAATTTTTGCCTTCTATAGTTATTTATGAATAAAAAAGTGACGGAAAGGGGACATGACTCACTTTTAGAATAAAAGTCACTTCCTAGTAGCGCAACGTTGTGACTTAAAGGGGAGCCAAGGGGGCCAAAAGGGGGACGCAAAAATGGAGCCCACGCAGACACTTGGAGGGACTGCGCAATAGGGAAGAAACACGTGGCAAGAGAGGGATTGTGTTGGAGAAGGTGGGCCTTGGGATTGAGAGAGACAAAGGCTACAAAGGAGAGAGGAGCTTCCTCATTTTGGCATTCAGTTATGTGCATTTGAGCTAGTCACTTCAACTTAGAGCACGTCACTTCGACTTAGAGTATGCTGGCTGTTTAGCTAGTCTGCAGCACTGTTTAGTGCATTAAGTGTCTCCGTTCGGAGATCTCACCCTTAGCCCTGGGGGACTTCGAGTGCCTATTCGGGCAAGGTATTTACATCAGCATTTTGGCAGTAGTTCCATCAGCATTTCTGGCAGGAGGATTGAACATCTTGGAGGACTGCGCAGCACTGGGAGGGATGACACAGTTCTTTCTGGCAGGAGTTTTGGCTTGAGGTTTTGCAGTAGGATTTATGCTGGGAGATTGAGCAGGGGATCAGCCCTTGCATATTGGAGGGATTTGGCAGAGGTTTTAGGCAGATTTCTGGAGGGTTTCATTTAGTGGCAGTGCAGAGCCTTGAGAGACTGCGCAGAACCCCAAGGGGGTGATTTTCGGGGGTCGACCATTCCAGGAAAGCTTTCTGGGTTTTTCTGGGTTTCTTGAGAAGAGTCCGATTCCAGAGTTTCAGCCTTTTCTGAGGAGGGAAACAGCCTAAAATCCTCATTCGATTTCCAGCAGCAGTAGCAGCACGACAATTTTCCAGCAGCTGGGACGCAGATCAGTGTGAGGCCATTCCTTTGCTATTCTGAGTGTATTTCTTCACTTGCCTTGTGCAATTCGAGGTGCCATCTTTATGATCACCTCCTGTACTCATTCTATTGCTCAGTATAATAAAATGGCTTAGCATTTCTTGAGTATTTGTTTACATTTCATGTATACATTGTTGTTTGCTGCACTATCGTTATTTCATCTTTGTGAGTTTTCTAGCTATTATACCACTTGTACGTTTTTCTGGTTGGGGTTTGCTGGTATTTGAGAAATATTCCAGGAAAGGGATATTACAAACCCTTCAAGATAGCCAATATGTCTGTGGCTATAGTTGACTGAGGTTGTAGTATGGCAGGAAGAAAATTGAACAAGAAGATTTGGTATAAAGGGCTAAGATAGAATACTTTATCCAAAACCTTTGCAGAAACTATGGAATGAGAGAAATGAATTTATGAAAATGTGGAGCACTTATTAAGGTTTCTTTGAATAAACATTTTACAGGTACTCTCTGCCTTTTTTTACAGTATTAGTAAATCAGTTTAAGAAAAGAGCCAACAACTTCATTACACACTTCCAATGGAAGAAAAATGTAGTAAAAGACCTACAGAGAGAAAAGAAACAAGCCATAGCCAACACACACATGGAATCACTTGAAAATTTTATTAATTCCTTGAGAAAGTTTTTTCACATTACACAGTAAAATTTTGATCTCTAGGCCAAAATTCGAAACTCCTCTCCTGATACCTTTGTCTTCTTTTAAAGAAAAAATTACATTGGGTGACATTTATGAAAGCTGCCAACTACTTTAACCACTTGTTAACTACCAAGTTCTTTTAAAACACTTTAAAGCTACTACAAAATTACAAAATAAAATGGCTTCTCAAAAGTAAATCATTTTGAACTTCGGGACTCTTATGCTTTTGATATATTTGCCTCCTTTGATGAAGTCCCCTGCTCAACAAATCAAACATTCAGTGGAGTGATAAAACTTTGGCATTTCTTCCAAAGTGCTAAATCAAGCATTGGGCACTAGAGCATCCTGCTGTACGCCATCCTCAGATAGGTTAATTTGGTATAGCTTGGCTTATCTGTAAACAAGGTCTTAATTAGCCACAACAACTGAAAGTCCCTTTGGAGATAGTTGACTATTATCGACCTTTTGAACACTGCGGTCTTTTCATGTGAAGAGTTAACCTTGCTCTTAGCTTCCACTACCAGTGTTTCATACTGCTCCCAGGAATGAAGGTTTCCTTGTTCATCCCAACATGTTGGTAACCTTGCTCTGATCCTTTTGTCAAAGTTGGAATTGAAAGATGCAATTGATTCTTTGACCTCATCCAACCTGCTTTCTATACATATTTCTTTGGACCATTTGCTTGTTTCTAACACCACAATTGTTCTATCTGAAATGTCTACAACTCTGAGCTCTTGGGAGGATTTGGCATTTAAATAATTAATGATTTTCTTTGCCAGTTGTGTGCCTTCCTATGCTTGGTCTTCATTCGCATGAATAATTATTTCAGAGGTCTTAATCATAGCTTTTTCTTCTGCAATGACAATCATATGCTCCCTGTTAGGGTCATATAATATAGGTAATCAAAGTCTGTTTGTCCAATTATTTATTTTGAGAATCTGCTGGTAAAGTTTAGGCTATAAATTCACCAGGTATTATAGTCTCAATTATTTTTGTACTAAGATCTCAAATTGCTCAAGTCATTGAAAATATGTGTGTCAAAAGAGGTCCATTAGTCTTGATTTGAATTGTAAGGTCCCTAAGGGATCATTAGTTAGTTGTCATGATTGTCTTGTCATGACTGAATGTTAGACAAATTGATGGTTGTTGTGCTGGTATTGTGCATGAATGCTGGCACTGATGTCAATCAGACTGGCAGGAATGTGTGCTGTAGTGCATGGCTCAGAAGGATTCCTATGGTAGCTGTAGGCTTCATGTAGAGGAGCATCATGGTGGATGTGTTTTCAGCTGTCGAAAGAGCAAATGCGCAAAAAAGTTTGCAGTCATTTTCCAAGCAGCAGAAGGACTCAAAGCATACATCGGATACTCTCCATTGGAAAGTGCTCTGAACAAGCTTTCCAACAGTATGTGGAAGTCCAAAAATGGACTCCTGGATCAAAAGATATGGCCTGTTGAAGTTAAAGGTTTGAAACCTTTGAAAGGAAGGAAAAAGAGCATATCAGAGCTCCAGGAGACATCGCATATCGCATATCGGAGGTCTGTGGCACATCGTCGATCAACAATTGGAGGTCTAGCGCACACCGCAACATTGAGCATATCGGCGATCGCAATAGCGGAAGACTATGGCGAACCGGCGGGGTCTAGGGCATATCACATATCAGCAATCGGCGAATTAGAGGAGTGACAACTTTAAGGTGCGATATGTGAAGTTGCGACATGAAAATATGCTAATAGTGTTAAACTGTTAGGGAAGCGCCGAAACAAGTTAACAAAGAAATTCATCACAAAACCAAAGCAGGACGGTCCCTTGTCTCTCTCCTCCAGCGAGATGCGTGGCGGAATATGATTGATTTGATAAAGCTATATGGCATCTGACATCAGCGTGAGGTGGTGGTACGACAGACACGTGGCAGACATTTTTGGTGTTTTGAGGGGTCCTAAGGGGGCAAATCAGGGTGACACGTGTCACCACTAACGATGTGCCATGTGGCAGTGATGATGGCATATCGGAGGTCACAAATCGGAGGTCGCAAATCGGAGGTTGAGGGATATCGGCGCTTTGTAACATTTGCCAATTGAAAAAGTTCCAATTGAAAAGTTCTGATAGAGGGGCTGGCATATGGTCGTTAGAGTTTAAAAACTTTGGGAGCTAAGCAGTTTATAAAGGAAAATAGCCCCCGATAGCAAATAAAATGCTTAGCACCTCAAGGTTAAGCCAATGGTCACAACCCTCGGTCTTATGATGAAGAAATGTGGGAAGGGGCTAAAGCCAAAGGAGCCAGGACAAAAGCGAAAATTCACATTAAATTAAGTTATAAAGGGGTGCTGATAGCATTAAGCCGACAATCATTGGCTCGGTTATATAACAAAAGAAAGGCCAAAGGAGTAAGCGAAAGGGGCTGAGGAGTACGGTAAAACAATAAAGCGGCAGTTTCTTCGATAAAACCATGCAAAAGTGTTAATAGATGGATGGGTTGACAATTGTTGAAACATAGGAAAAGGGGGGGTTGGTAGATTGAAAGGGAAACTCACAGCTTGTGCAAAAACAACTACAACCACTCCAGATTTAAAGGTAGAAGATCAACATTAGTGAACCAATTTCCAAATTTGAAGGCTAAAGGTTTTTCCAGCAGTTCTAAATTTCTTGCAGTTTTCTAGTGATTGTTTTTATTTTTAGTGTATTGTTTAGTTATTTTTCCTACAGTCGGCAACAATTTTCCGCTAAAGGTTCAATAGAACAGCCAAATTCGATTAGAGTTCCTATTTTCTAGTTTTGTTTCAAGAAATATCTATGTCCTTGTTAGATATTATTTTGTAATGAGTTTTGATTTGAAGTCCGAATTTATTCGAGGCAGTCTATAAATATTTGGTAATAAAACTTAGAAAGGGTTGGAATGTGTTGGATTATGTTGGAACTTGTATGAAGAAAAAAGATGTACATTGATGTAAGTCGTGGATTGTACTCAAAGTGATCAATTTACAGAAATACAGAGAGTTTGTTCCAGGATTCCCATGTCAAGCAATTGGTGATGTGTTCTTTCATGTAAGCTTGTTTCTTTTCCTCAATTTCCATATGTTTTTCCCTCCTTATTATTGCAAGAAGACTAAGGGCTGAATTTGGTTAAGTGTACTATGCTTTGGCTTGTTAACATTATCAATGTTTTCTTTCTGATATTAAGTATATAATTCATCTCAGTATGCTCTATATTTAATTGAACTTAAATCATATTCATCCTATTCACACCACAAGCACTCTATAAGATCCAGGAGTTTGTCTACCCTGCCTTGTTACAGTTTCTCTGTTATTTTTATGATTGATTACCAAAATGTTATGACACCATGCCCAATGGAATTTTCTAGCATCTTTCAACCGAACTTGGAAAACCCATCTCAAACTTAAATAACTAGTCTAGAATTTGAATCATAAATCTAAATCATACAGAGAGATCCCTCTCTGAAGCTGGAAGGGCTAGATCCGAGCTTTAAAAGTGGTTTTGTGGTTACCTTTGTAGTTTTCTTCCTCAACCTAGGAAAATTACGGAGTGATAACACTCCCAAACAACTCGAATTTGTTGAATTATGTCATTCTATATAATCTGCCTGGCTTGAACCAAAGACATGTTTCCTTTAAGCTTCTCTTTCAATTCTTTTATCTCATCACATCCTGACTTATATTTGGAATTATACTAATTTATATTCTCCTTTGAAATGTTTAATTTCCTTTCCTTGTGTTTTATTTGTTCTTTGGTGTCATTCAAATCTTTTGGTAGCTTCTTCAACTCATCTTCTGATATCTTCAATTCTATCACAACCCTGGTTAACTTGTTTGTTGGGTCCTCTGAATCAGCTGGTACTACTACTGTGCACACATGTTTATCTATTCTTTGCAGCAGTTCTGCATTTTGCTGTTTAAGGACTGCGATTTCTTCATTCCTATTCAATAATTCTTGCTCCCAAACTCCTCCAAAAGGCTGATATCCCACTGAAGCTCCTATACCAAAATTCTCCCGACAATTGCAAACCGGAAGACTCCTGAAATGACTCAAGCGTATCCTCTCCTGTGTCCTCCTGGAATACGCACTAGGTGAAAAGTTCTACATTTTAGATCAAGCTTTGTATTGGAAGGTTGTTGGAGGTATTTTATTAAATTGTTCATTGAAGGATGAAGCAGATAAGATCATGGAAGAATTTCATCAAGGTGGCTGCGGAGGACATCTTTACTGGAAAACCACAACAAACAAAATCCTGAGAGCTGGTTTTCATTGGCCTACTTTGTTTGCTGACATTCATAAAAAGGTTTCAACTTGTCATTAGCGTCAGATTTTTGAAGGCAAGAGAAAACTCTTACCTCTACCTTTAGAACCTATCTCAATGGAGGTGCCTTTCCAACAGTGGGGTTTAGATTTTACAGGAGAAATTCATCCAAGTTCTTCAGCTCAACACAAGTGGATCCTTACAGCGATAGACTACTTCAACAAATGGATAGAAGTAGTTCCAACCATGCAAGCTGCAGATTCTGTAATCATACAAGTCATTGAAGGTAATATTCTCTCCAGATTTGGTTATACCCACAAAATTATCACAAATAATGTTGTTGCTTTCAAATCTAAAAGGATGATTGAGTTTTGCAACAAATATCATATAGTATTAGGACATTCTACTGCCTACTATCCTCAGAGAAATGGGTTAGCATAATCTTCTAATAAGAGCCTAGTCAACATCATTAAAATTTTACTGCGGGAAAACAAGAAATCTTGGCACAAGAAATTGATAAATGCTCTATGGGATGATAGGATAAGCACAAAGAAATCAATTGGTTTTTCACCTTTCTAGTTGGTTTATGGAATAGATGTAATTTTTCTTGTTTCCCTAGGAATTCCAGTACTAAGATTGTTGCAGGAAATAGAAGCAGAACCAACTTATGCTAAGAAAAGGATCAACCAATTGATATATTTGCAGTAGACCAGAGAAGAAGTCTACAACAATACACAGGTTATTCAGGATAAAATCAAAAGAATTAATGATAGGAGAGTCAAAGCAAATGATTTCCAGCTAAATGACCTTGTTTTAAACTGGGATGCTAGAAATGAGAAGGGAAAACACAAAAAGTTTGACAGTTTATGGAAAGATCCTTACAAGATTGGAGTTGTCCTTGGAACCAATGCATTTCTATTAGAAGATCTGACTAGAGAAACGCTATTAGGACTCAGGAGGACTCGTTAACAGCAGGTTGCTCAAATAGTACTTCACCTAAGTTCACTTGATCACAAAATACATAACTGTATATATCATTTTATTGTTTCAAGTACTGCAAGTGTGGGTGGCTGTCATAAGAAATTGAAGCCCGGAGTGAAGGCCCTAAGTTTCAAACGAATTACTGCTATATCTGTGATTTTCAATTTACAGAGGTTAGTCTTAGTTTTTGATGATGAAATAATTACCCAATGGAGAAGGCTACTGATCTTCCGTGTTCTTGACACCTCACAAGGAGGATGACATTCTGATTGGAGCCACTGTTAGGTCCTATAATATAGGTAATCAAAGTTTGTCTGTCCAATTATTTATTTTGAGAATCTACTGGTAAAGTTTAGCCTATAAATTCACATGTATTATAGCCTAATTATTTTTGTACTAAGGTCTCAAATTGCCCAAGTCATTGGAAATATGTGTCAAAAGAGGTCCATTAGTCTTGATTTGAATTGTAAGGTCCTTAAGGGATCATCAGTGAGTTGTCATGAGTGTCTTGTCATGAGTGAATGTTGGACAAATTGATGGTGATTGTGCTAGTATTGTGCATTAATGTTGGCCTTGATCTCAACCAGACTGGCAAGAATGTGTGTTGTAGTGCATGGCTCCGAAGGATTCCTATGGTAGCCGCAGGCTTCATGTAGAGGGTCATCATGGTGGATGTGTTTTCAGGTGTCCAAAGAGCAAATGAGAAGATAAGTTTGCAATAATTTTCCAAGCAACAGAAGGACTCAAAGCATACATTACACCCTCTCCATTGGAAAGTGTTATGAACAAGATTTCCAACGATATGTGGAAGTCCAAAAACGGACTCTTGGATCAAAAGATATGGCCTATTGAAGTTAAAGGTTTGAAACCTTTGAAAGGAAGGAAAAAGAGCATATTTGAGGTCTAGGAGACATCGACCATCGACAATCGAAGGTCTGGGGCACATCGGTGATCGACAATTAGAGGTCCAATGCACATCACAACATTAAGCAAATCGGCGATCGCAACAGCAGAAGACTATGGCGAATTAGTGATCGACGCATTGGCAGGGTCCAGGTCATATCCCATATCGGCAATCGACGAATCAGAGGAGTGGCAACTTTAAAAAGTTGCGATATGCGGAGTTGCGACATGAAAATAGTCCGATAGTGTTAAATCGTCGGGGAAGCGCTGAAAAAAGGTAACAAAGAAATTCATCGCAAAACCAAAGCATGATGAGCCCTTTTCTCTCTCCTCCAGCGGGACGTGTGGCAGAATATGATTGGTTCCAATAAAGCATATGGCATCACGTGGCAGACATTTTTGGCGTTGTGAGGGGTCCTAAGGGGGAAAATTAGTGACATGTGTCACCACTCACGATGTGCCACACGACATTGATGACATAATATCGAAGGTCACAAATCAAAGGTTAAGGGATATTGGCACTTTGTAACATTTGCCACTTGAAAAAGTTTCGATTGAAAAGTTTCGATAGAGGGGCTGGCATATGGTCGTTAGAGTTTAAAAAACTTTGGGGGCTAAGCAGTTTATAAAGGAAAATAGCCCTCGACGGCAAATAAATCACTTAGCACCTCGGTCTTATGGCGAAGAAATGCGGGAAGAGGCTAAAGCCAAAGGAGCCAGCACAAAAGCGGAAATTCACGTTAAATTACGTTATAAAGGGGCGTCGATAGCATTAAGCCAACAATCATTGGCTCGGTTATACAACAAAATAAAGGCCAAAGTAGCAAGCACAACGGGTTGAGGAGTACAGTAAAACAGTAAAGCGTCAATTTCTCCGATAAAACCATGCAGAAGTGTTAACAGATGGATGGGTCGACAGCTGTTGAAACACAAGAAAAGGGGCGTTGGTAGTTTGAAAGGGCAGCTCACAACTTGTGCGAAAACAACTACAACCACTCCATATTTAACGATAGAGGATCAACATTAATGAACCAATTTCCATATTTGAAGGCTAAAGATTTTTCCAACAATTCTAAATTTCTTACAGTTTTCTAGTGAGTGTTTTTATTTTTAGTGTATTGTTCAATTATTTTTCCTACAATCAGCGACAATTTTCCTCTGAAGATTCAACAGAACAACCAAATTCGACCAGAGTTCCTATTTTCTTGTTATATTTCAAGAAATATCTATGTCTTTGTTAGGTATTATTCTGTAATGAGTTTTGATTTGAAGTCCGAATTTATTCAAGACAGTCTATAAATATTTTGTAATAAAACTTAGAAAGAGTTGGAATGTGTTGGATTATGTTGGAACTTGTATGAAGAAAAGAGTTGGACATTGATGTAAGCCATGGATTGTACTCAGAGTGATCAATTTACAGAAACACAAAGAAACTTTGTTCTAGGATTCCCGTGTCAAGCAATTGGTGATGTGTTCTTTCATGTAAAATTGTTTGTTTTCCTCAGTTTCCATATGTTTTCCCTCCTTATTGTTGCAAGAAGATTAAGGGCCGAATTTGCTTAAGTGTACTCTGCTTTGGCTTGCTAACAATATCAATGTTTTCTTTCTGATATTAAGTATAGAATTCATCTTAGTATGCTCTATATTTAATTGAACTTAAATCATATTCATCCTATTCACACCACAAGCACTCTATAAGATCCAGGAGTTTGCCTACCCTGCCCTGTTATAGTTTCTCTTTTATTTTTATGATTGATTACTCAAAATCTTATGACTCGATGCCCAATGGACTTTTCCTGCATCTTTCAACCAAACTTTGAAAACCCAACTCGAACTTAAATAACTAGTCTAGAATTGAAGCAAAAATCTAAGGCATACTGTTCCTCTTTGAAGCTGGAAGGGCTAGATCCGAGCTTTAAAAGTGGTTTTGTGGTTACCTTTGTAGTTTTCTTCCTCAACATAGGAAAATTACGGAGTGAACACTCCCAAAGAACTCAAATTTGTTGAATTATGTCATTCCATATAATCTGCCTGGCTTGAACCAAAGGCATGTTTCCTTTAAGCTTCTCTTTCAATTCTTTTATCTTATCACATGCTGACTGATATTTGGTATTATACTAATTTATATTCTCCTTTGACATGTTTAATTGCCTTTCCTTGTGTTTTAGTTGTTCTTTGGTGTTGTTCAAATCTTTGAGTGGTGTCTTTAACTCATCTTTTGATATCTTCAATTCTATCATGACCTTGGTTAACTTGTCTGTTGGGTCCTTTGAATCAATTGGTACTACTACTGTGCACACATGTTTATCTATTCATTGCAGGAGTTCTGCATTATGCTGTTTAAGAACTGCAATTTCTTCCTCCCTATCCAATAATTCTTGGTTAAAATTTCTCTCTTTCTCCACTTGTGCTAATTCAGGAGATTGCACATGCTTTGCTGTAAGCATTTTTAATTTCCTTCTCAAAGTTTGAACTTCTGATTTTGTACTCTGTAGCAAAGCTTGGATTACTGTTTTATCTTCAGGATTCACCCCCAACATAATAATTGACTTCTTGAATTCTTCATTTTGTTTATGTAGGTGTAATGTTCTAATTACGAAAAAAACAGTGATATGCAAAGCAAACAACAAATACAACACAAAATTTTTGAACACTCAGTGAACACCCATGTAAACTCTAGAAATGATAACCAACTGAGCCATTTTATTAACAATTGGAGCAATAGTACAATCGTGTGGAAGGAGTGCACCTGGGCTTGCCTTAATAGCAAGTTTGACAAAACCCAGGTGATAAAAGAACAAGCCTAGATGATAGAATCAGCTGCTCCAATGATGCCTTGCACTGCCCCAAAAAACTGCATTGTTTGTTAGAAAGGAATTGCTGAAAACCCCACTTCCGGTGCTTAGAAAATTCTATAAAATTAACCCCAAGCTCCTCACTAATAACCCTCCAATACCCAAAAAGGGTTTGGTTTGGTTCTGACCCCCGAAATTTGGCTCCAAATACCACATCCTCCTCCAGTAGATGGGAAAATATGGCCTATCTGCAACTCCCAAAGAAATCCCTCAAAATCACTCCCAAAAGGCTGAGTTATAGTGACATGTCTAGGAGTACTGGTATGATCGGTGGTATGAAGGTGTGTATAGTGTTTCACAACGAAGTCGAGAGTGTTGCCTGTAGGGACCCTTGGACGGAAACACCGAGCATACCTTTGGGCGTAGTTCACCTAGGATCAATGGGGAGACAAATGAGCGATACTTGATGGTATTTGCGGGAACTCACACGCCTGACCCTCTTCTACATCCCTCATGGGCATAGTTGATTTTGCTGTCAACTTTCTGCACTTTGGGCATGAGCAGTAGGGGACGAGCAGCTCACCCGAGATATTTGAGTGGCACTCAATGCATTAGTGGGGAGACTTTTCGGTAATGGCATTGGGTTGGTGCGTCAGTTGACAACCACAGGTTGGGGGATGAGGTGATCATCTGTAGGGGTGGCATATCATTCATCACCGAGCCTACGTCTAGGGAGCTAGTCACGAGGGAGACAGGTGTCACTCTTTTCTCAGGGCACGTCGGGACCAAGCAGGAGCAGAGGATATTGGGTATGACTGAGGCAGTTTCCCAATATGTGTCCGAGCTACAGACCTTATATTGGCACATTATCGAGAGGGTTGATGGTAGACCCAAGGGAGATGGTTGGCAGGGACAGGAGGATCCACAAAACCTGAGTCGATTACGAGTATTGGATACCCATCTTTTGGTTGCATTCAGGGGGTAGCTCTTTGGCACACATGGCTTCCAACGATCATCGGTACTACATAGTGGCAGGCACAGGGCAGATTAGCATGCATCATATTAGCCCATGATATATGGAGCCTATATATTGATCACATGCAGGGACTAGAGATGAGGCATGGATGGATTCCTATAGTTGACAAAGCTATATTGCAGCAAGTCCAACTACGGAATGCAGGGATTCAGTTGATTGATCGATCAATCTATCTCGTGATGGTCGGAGTGATGGCAGAGAGTGGTCGATTTCACTCTGGGATTGGCACATGGGGGTACATAGTGACCTTCATCGGAGGGCGAAGCAGGCTTTCTTTGTGGCTGCACTGGTTCGGAGTTAGATCTAGATGGGTAGACTTTGGTGTCATGGAGATGTCGGGGTAGGATGTGTCTCGCCTCTATCAATATTCCACCATCGAGTTGCAAGAGAGGAAGATACAATGTACACACGATGGGCAGTCAACTAGAGCGAGAGTGGTGCAGCGACAACATGGTGGCACCCTTCTATGGCTAGTAAGGAACCCAGACATCATAGTACTATACAACTCAACGACCATTAGGGGTTAACCGATTGCAATAGGGGGAGGTCGCTTAGGTCTTCCTTTGGGCCTTAGTGAGTCACCGTTGGTGTGGGGGACTTTTGGTATTTATACTAGACATGATAGTGAGTGGAGTGAGGGGAGTTTCAGGTGGGACACAATGGATTGGGATCCTGGTATTGAGGGATTCCTTCATGTTAGGACAGTGCAGGGACATAGGATGACTCAGCAACACGTTTGGGACCCTGGTACTACTGATGGTGATAGGGGTGATCAACAGACAGAGGAGGCGCTTGTTCAGGCATTGCTGGAGGACAAGCGATTTTTGGTGCATTGGAGGAATTTGCTGGATGAGGATGCCCCCTGGGAGGGTGAATAGATACGTAAGCATTCGGTGTTGAAGTTGCTTGGGGACAAGCAACATTTGGGAGGGGAGGACTGTAATGCCCCTTTCAAAATTAAATTGTTATAGGTTTATTTATTCCACAATTCTGACAATTTTGGAGGCCATGGGACCCATGTGATTTTTGGAAAAGACTTAGGAAGGGAAAAGGGGCCGAAATGTTTTGTTGGAATAGCGTGGGGGCCACCCACATGAGGAGATATGCACCACCTTAGAGGGAAGTTCGAATGACTAAGGAGGGAAAGTTGAATTGCTAATTGGAGGGGGCCCACATGGGAAAAGAGGCCCACAAATTATAAATAGAGGAGGATCAGCCTCATTTGGTATCTTTTTGACATATTGAACTCAACCTTAGTTGCTCGAGATGCTTAGCTAGGTTAATGTGTTGTTTAGCACACGAGTGTCTCTGAATGAAGATCTCAACCCTTGCTTCGGTGGATTTCGAGTGCCGCCCTAGGAAGGCAATTCTTATTACCTTGGAGGAGAGCCAGTGGAGTTTCATAGCCATATCATTCAGCATTTGTCTCAGCCAGTACATGTTTCTGGAGGACGCAGAAGGGGAACACACAGGTGTTTCTTGTGGGTTCATCCGGGCAACAACTGCCGGGGGAATTTGGGCATTGGAGCTATAGTGGAGGATCAACCTTTCGGGAGAGTTTTGGAGCAGGAGGTTGCTGCATTGGAGTAGTTCGATTTACAGTCACCGAGGCCTGCGCAGAGAGCCATCACTGGGCTCACGTGGGAGTTGGAGGAAGGAATTGTAGAGCTGGAGCTGCCCGACAGAAGTAGAAGATCATTTGGAGGGCCATTTGAGGAGGATTACTGGAGTTGGGAGAGTAGAGATTGACTGGATCAGTCACATCGACAAAATTCGAAATTGGAGGAGGGCCAAGCTGTGAAGGATCAATTTTTGAAGGTTGGAACCAAGGGAGACCCTTTCTGGGTTTTTTCTAGGTTTTGGGCAAGGATCACACTCCTAATTTTATAGAATTTTTTGGGCAGAGCTAAAGGGTCGAACAGGGGTCTCAACGCAGCTAGTAGCTAGAGGAGCTAAGGGGAATTTGGGCCAAAATTCCGAGGTCAACATCTGGCCAATTACTTCGTGGGTTATTCTGGGTATTTGGTGGAGAGGCTGGGGTTAATTTCCTGTAATTTTCTGAGCAACGAAGGTGGGGTTCCCAGCATCATCTTTGCAGCAGACAATACAGTTTCACAAGGGCAGCATAGGGCATCATTGCAACATTTATTTTTGCCATCTGGGCTTGACATATTACCACCTAGGCTTGATCACGCTTGCTATTGAGGCAAGCCCAGGTTCACCACTTTCACATTAATGTACTTTTCTCCCAGATTATATTAAAATGGTTTAGTTGTTGGTTATTCCTGAACATTTTATGGCTGTGCACTAAATGTTTCAATTTTATGGTGTTGTTTTTATTGTTTGCTTTGCATAGTGTTGACCACTACGTGTCAACGACCCATAGCAGTACACCCGCTTTTTTTTGCAAAAGGGATAGCGCCTGATCGATGTGTTCGTGTCGTCTAGCTGTCGTCATCAGCATAAGGATCATGTTATAATGTAATCAGATTCTACATGTATATGATGTAAATAATCTTAGTAGATCTGTGTCATGTATGTAATTGCCTAGGTAAACTTACTTTTCTGGTGATGATCTACACTCCAGGGGGTTTTTTGTCTCACTGATCCATTTTTGAATGGTCGACAGAGTTTTCCTTCAGCCTTAGCCCAAAGATGGAGTCCTAGTGTTCTAGATCGAGTTTATGTAAAAGTGATTGGGGAATAATCCTAACTATTTGTATAGGTTATTTTATTACAAATTGCTTGGTCTGCTAGATTATATTTGTGTCGCAAAATTGGGTAGTCTGTGAGGGTCTTTTGCAAATGGGTTTTCCCTCTTGAGATGTAAAAAATGTGAAAATCATGATGTAAAGTGTCTTGAGGGTTGAAAAAATAATTTATCCCCTTATAGGTTAATTAATTAAATTTTCTGGCCAAAACAAATTAAAATCCTAAGCCAAAAATTTAATTAATTCTAGGTCCTAGGTAAATTTAAATTCCTCGAAGGAAAAATTCATTGGTCCTTAAAAATTAAATTTTAAGAGGTCCCAGGACTAAGATAAATTGATTGTTTTGCTAAATTTTAAGCCTTTGGTCCTTGGGGTTAAGTCAAA
This sequence comes from Pinus taeda, assembly GCA_000404065.3. NCBI lineage: Eukaryota > Viridiplantae > Streptophyta > Pinopsida > Pinales > Pinaceae > Pinus > Pinus taeda. The sequence goes on from APFE031252775.1 coordinate 69,506, forward strand.
GTCAAAATTTTGAGGAAATTAATTCAAAAATTTAATTTTTGAATTAATTAAAATGCATTTAATTGAAAAATTCGAATTTCCTCAAGAATTTGAAATTTTGACAGATGAGATTAAAAGAAATTTTGATCCTCATCAACAGTCGAGATTGCTTTGACGAGGATCACTCGAACTAGCCGTTGGAGGATTTATTTTTAAATAGGAGGTCATTTGTCAGTCAGTTCATCCGATCTTTTGATCGTGTGCTAAGCAAAAAGCTCTCTTGTAATATTTTTATGAGCAATAAAGAAAGACTTTGGGGTTAATTTCTGTTGATGTTACTCTTCGTGGAAATACTGTAAGATGTGTCATTTTCATGCAAAGATTTCTTTTTAGCCATTGATGATAGCTTTTTGAAGAGTGATTTGAGTACAGTATCTTGCTCAGTCGCTGGGGTTTGAATGATAATTTAAGTTTTGAATATAATAGCAGGTATCTTTATTTATCTAAATTTTATTATCATTTTTTCGCTCTATGTTGATGGTTGAATTGAGTTTTGCAGGAAATTCTTGATTATTAAATCATCGAGTATTCAGGGAAGTCTTCAGTTGGACCAACCAACTCTCGATTCGTGTTTTCTAAAGAGCCTAGCTTAATTTGATCTCAGGTTTATTGTAAGATATTTTTTATGGGTGATGCATGAAGGGTTTTGAGTTCAGCACCTCCTATAAAATTCAATTTTTTTTTTGCTAAATAGATAGATTTGGATGTTGAGAGCCTCAGATTATCAGATCTAGGAGGGGAGTTGGACTCACACTCCCTAGATCTGATAGATCTGCCATTCATGTACATAGATCGGTCATTATTTTCGGTTTTCTGGCTTGGGTTTTTGTATATATCATTTGGGTTCTTTATCGTTGTCTTGCAGTTACAAATCTGAAGGAGAAATCTATATAGAGTTCGCATCTAGGCCCTGGAGGGTGAGATTTGAATCTCTGGGGTTCATCAACATCATTTTGTAGGAATATTTTTCAGCGTTTTGCAGTTTGGGGGTTTAAATTTAAATTCAGAAATTTCATGAAGGTTTCAAGGTTAAATCTGAAGCAAGTGGATTCAATGTTTTAAATTATTAAGATTTCTGGGAATTTTTTAAAGAGGGTTTGGTGGATTTAAAGAGTTTCTGGGCCACCTTTTGCAGATTTTGATTTGCTGCCTGGTTTTAGGGTTTATTGTGCAAATTTCGAATTTTTTTTTACAGTCCTCGCTGTCATATCTCTCTGCTTGCTTTTTCTCCATATCTCCTCTCTTCACGCAATTCATTACCTCCTATCCCTCCTTTTCTTTCGATCTGTTGTCCACACTTTTTGTTTGCAGCCTCCTCTTCGATTTTCGTCACCTCCATTCGACTGTCATGTTCACACCTCCATTCCCTTTTCCTTCCACGCAGTCCTCCAAACTTGCCCCTTCTCATTCCGATCCACGCCCATTTTTCTCACAGCTCTATAACCCTCATTCCATCCACGTATCCCTTTGTCGCTCCTTGTTGTCTCTATCAAATTCACAACCCTTTGAAAGCTCTGCCCATCAGCATCTGCCCAGCTCTCCGCTCCTCCTTCCTTACCCACAGATCGACCCTCATGTGTCCCTATCCTTCTCCGTCCCTCTGTGGCTCTCCAACTCTCACTGCCGCAGTCACGTTCTTCTCCTCAACTCCCACGAAAGCATTCGTAGCGTCCCTCTTTCATCTTCGCTGACTTGCAAACCGTAGCTCTAACTCCATTCCTCTACCGCTGCTGTCCAAGACTCTCGCAAACTTGCATTCACAACAACAAGCATTCAATTTTTTTTATTTGCTATGTATGCGTAGGATTAGGGTTAGATTTGGTTGTTCTCTTGATTTGCTTTATTTTGTATAGTTGTGATTTATTTCGATTTCATTTTGTTTAGTTTTAGGTTTGTATTTAGTTGGGGTTAACGTATGTATTATATTTTTTAGTTTCATTAAATTTTAACTTAGGTTTGATTTTATTTTTTGGTTTTGGATTTCTTTTTATTATTTTTATTTTCTTATTTCAAATTTGGTTTTGTTTTTGATCCTTTTAGATTTTAACTCTACTATTTTTCTTTTCATTTTATTTTTCAGATTTTGACTTTATTCTTTTTCATTTCAGTTTTTTTTTTTTTTTTTTTTGTAATTTATGACTTTTATTTTTTAGTTAAAAAAATCTAAAATATTTAAAAATATAAAAAATATAAAAATCCTAAACATTAAAAAATTCTAAAATATTAAAATCTAAAATATCTAAAAATCATAAAAAATTAAAAATTCTAAATTTTTTTTCAAAATTTTAAATTTTGTGATTAAGGAGTTAAAATAAATTAAGGGATTTGTGCTTAAACATTAAAATTTTTAATGTGGCCTATTGCCCATTAAAAATTCGATTTTTTGTTGGCATTATGACACAAATTTGGCACTATGACACAGATGTTGTCCTTGATGGCAACTCACACAGATGACAGATCACAGTTCAGGGTCACAGAATGAAGAAAGAGAGGTATACGCAGGTTCCCCATTGACCAAGCCGCGTGTACACGCGGGTTCGCAGATTAAAAGGCGCGTATAGCGTACACGCACTTTCACGGAAATAAAGGCGCGTACATGTTGGAAAACTTAGTTTTGGTCCGTGGTATTTGGTCCATGGTATTTTGATCCATGGTATTGGTCCAAGGTATCTTGTCCGAAGTGTTGACCTCAGGTATTTGGTCCAAGGTATTGATTCTAAGTGGTTTTGGACCATGGTATTGAGTAAGGCCTAAGACTATAAAAGGAGGAGAAGATCATTAGGCAAAGGCACTCATGAATTGAATATCTAATGAAGAGCAAGATCTAGAATACAGGTGATTGGGTTATGGTGCACAGCTGGATCTGAATCAAGGATGAACCTGAGCGCTTGATGAAGGATAAGTTCTATTGATGGGTCAAGATCTTAAGGCTTGAAGAGAAGTATCGTTGTGTGGTTTTGATCTTTTATCTGAATAACTGGCGCATGTTGTAATTTGTAAATATGATGATCTGGGTATATCTGATGTCTGGAATTGCTGTAAAATTTAAATCATCATTTACAGATCTGTACGCAAATTCACTTTAGCAAAAGCGCGTATACACGTTGGTTTTGCATATCAAAACAACATATACGCAGGTTTGCCTTGAGATAACGACGTATCTATGCAGGTTTGACACATTGAAGTAGCATATACCTAATTAGATATGCTTTAGCTACTTTTGTTTGTTGTTGCAGTGTTTTGGGTTGTGGCTTGGGCTTTGGTTACTGTTACTGTATTCTGGTTACAACATTATAAGAAGTGATTGATTGGTTCAGTTTTGGTTGGTGCAAAGGAGATTGGTTGATGCAAATATAATTGATGGTTGATTGATGTTATTGATGGATCCAGTCTGAAAATTTATGAAATGTGGTCCCTAGAAGAAAAGAGAAGGTTGTAGCCTTCTGTAGGCCTGCACCTATGTACTAGTAAACACAACAGCTAGTACAAGAGCTAAGGGGTTGTAACTCCCTTCCAAGAGAAGCTAGAGAACGAGAGAAGGTTGTAGCCTTCTGTAGGTAGAAGCCTGCGTACTGGTATAAGTCTGCACCAGTACAAAAATTGTAAAAAGAAGTTTCTTATTAAAGGAAGATAGAGAAGATTACAACAGGTGGTTTTCACCCACATTGGGTTTCCACCTTATATCTTGTGTTCATGTGTGTGATTATCTGTTTTGTTTCACTACACCTGTTTACTGTTTATATGGTTCTGATGCACAGATTAAAGATCAACTCATGATGAATTAACTAAGTTATAAGTTTGAAGAGTATACGTTAGTTGCCTTACATATAGCTGCGTATACACGCAAGTTTAATTAACAGAAGTAGAGTATATAAATCTGATTATGGAAATGAAATGTTATTGACTTGCTAACACTGATTCACCCCCCCCTCAGTATTATTTCCAACTATTGGTATCAGAGCAGGTCCTTCAGAAGAACTATGATCGCTTGAAGGAAAATCTATCATCATGAGTAACTACGAAAGAGAGGGATCCATTAGACCACCAATCTTTGATGGGAGCAACTTCGTTTATTGGAAAAAATGAACCACAACCTATCTTCAATCTCTTGGAACAGATGTCTGGGAAATCGTGGAAGGAGGATATACATTTCCATCAACAATTCCTACAGATACGACAGGTAAAAAGCAATACGAAACCAGTGCCAAGGTTGTCAATACATTATTGGGGAGTCTGTCACAATCAGAATTTGTCAAGGTTATGCAGCTCAAAACCGCCAAAGAAATATGGGACAAGATCGTTCAAGCTATGAAGGAGACAATCAGGTAAAACGTGCAAAACTACAATCTCTCAGAATTCAATACGAAACTCTCAAAATGCACAATGATGAAAGTATAGTTAATTACTTCTTATGTATAGATGAGATTGTTAATTGCATGAAGAACTTGGGTGAAGAGATAAAAGAAGTTACTTTAGTTGAAAAGGTTTTAAGATCCTTGTCTACTAGGTTTGAATCAAAAGTTTCTGCCATAGAAGAAAAGCAAGATCTTCAGAGTATCATTATGATACAGCTGCACGGAATCTTAACTGCTTTCGAAATGAGAAAAAGAGCTCCATCAGACATGAGAGAAGCCGCATTCAAAGCTTCAGGAAGAGAAGAACTCAATGAATCATGACATATTTCAGAAGAAGAGGAAGAAGCAAACTTTGTCAAGAACCTTCAATGGGGTTCTGGAAGATTCAGAGGTAAACTACCTTTCAAATGTTTTGCTTGTGGAAGAGTCGGTCACTATGCTACCAAATATCCTCATAAAGATAAGCTTGATAAAGGTAAGGAATCAACAAAATGGAATAGAAAACAAAGTGTAAGTAAGAAGAGCTACTATACGCATGAAGATAGTGATGGTTTATCAAATAGTGATGAAAATAATAATGACTATAGACTTCTGATGGGTTTTGAAGATGATGATTTCTTTGATGCTTTAGATGAAGATAATCTTTATGAAGAAATTTCTAAACTCAAAATCTGTTTAGAAGAAAAGAATATGATTATAGATACTCTGACATTCCAACTTGCTGAAAGATAAAAACACAATGAAAAACTGGAATGTGAAATTGTGGGTCTAAGGAAAGATATTGAGAAAACAAAAGCTCTCAATCTCAGATTTGCTAAAGGACCAGAAACTTTAGATGAAATTATCAAAGTGCAGCGTTCTCCTCTAATAAAGACAGGTCTTGGATATGCTAAAGAAGCATTTCAAGCATAGAAGCCGTCAACCTCCACTAAAAGCTATCTTGATGCAGCAAAGAGCAGTGAACAGTTTGACAATCATCAGCAAAGGCATAAAGCAGTTCACCAAGTAAATCGGGTTCAATCTACTTCAAGGATGAACATAAGTTACAACCAACCTCAGGTAAATCATACTCAATTTGCTTCAAGAATGAATGTCAATGGAAACTACAATCACCAGGTCAGTAGATTCGATAATCGCAGGAACTTCTTTAATGGCCAATGTTTTTCATGTCATAACTTTGGACACAAAGCTACTCAATGTGTTGCCTACAAGACCACATGACTAGAGAAGCACGTAATCAAAGGAATGTGACAGGGATCATGAAAAGGACTTACAATAACTTTTCGCTTCTTGAAAATGAAATAAATGCTCTATCTGTAACAACTTCGGTCGTGAAGATTCTAAATGCAAGAGTAAATTTCGGCAAACATATCAGAAGGAGCAAACTTCATTGAGTCCCAAAATAAGGAGAAAGAAAGAACCGCAAACATAAAGATGTGGTATAGCCTTGTATGCAGAAGGACAAGAAAGTCAGTGGTACATCGATAGTGGATGCTCGAAACACATGACATGTGATAAAGAAAAACTTCAGTCATACAATGCCTTAGAAAAGGAAAAGAAGGTCTCATTTGAAAATGACACTCCTGCTGTCATAAAAGGTAAAGGTTTTGTTCTCTTAAATAAAAGGTTAAAGCTTGGAATGTTATGTATGTTGATGGTCTAAAGCATAACCTATTGAGTGTCAGTCAAATGTGTGATTAAGGAAATGAAGTAGTATTTCGATCAAATGGATGTGTTGTTCGTGAGCTTGATACAGGAGAAACCGTGATCAAAGGCATAAGAACTCCAAATAATCTATACATACTCAAGAGAGGACAACAACAGTGCTATCTAAGCAAAAATGATGAACACTGGCTATGGCATAGAAGATTGGGGCATCTAAGCTTCCCTCAAATAAGGAAAGCATGCAAATTCCAGGCTGTTCATGATCTTCCTGATATCAACATTCCAGAAAATACAATATGCAAATCATGTCAATTTGATAAGCAAACCAGAGCACATTTCCCTGAGAAGGAAGGATTAGCTAGTAAGCCTCTTGAACTTGTTCATACTGATTTATGTGGTCCATCAAGGAAAAATTCACCTCGTGGAGAAGAATACTTTATATTGTTCATTGACGATTTTTCCAAAATGTGTTGGATAGGACTTCTAAAGCATAAAGATGAAGCATTTGAAAAGTTCAAAGCTTTCAAAGCTTTGGTTGAAAATGGATCAGATCGCAAAATCAAATGCCTCAGATCTGATCGAGGAGGGGAATTTACCTCGGATGAATTCTTTGACTTTTGTGAAGAACATGGAATAAAAAGAGAATTCTCCACCGCAAGGACTCCTCAACAAAATGGAGTGGTAGAAAGGATGAACAAAACTGTACAACAAATGGCTCGTGCCATGCTAGATGAGTCTGGAACTCTTGCAACCTTCTAAGGTGAAGCTGCATTTGCTGCTGTCACTATCCTCAACAAAGCAAATGTTCGGGTAAACAACATTCGAACTCCACATGAACTTTGGTATGGTAGGACTCCTACGGTGAAATACTTCAAAGTTTTTGGAAGCAAATGTTACATCAAAAGGACTGTTGAAAAACTTGGCAAGTTTGAACCTAGAGCAGATGAAGGCACTCTCCTTGGTTACTCTTCTCAAAGTAAAGGATATAAGTGTTATAATAAAAGACTTGGGAAAATTATTGAAAGTATTGATGTTGTAGTTGATGAAGCAGACAAAAATCCAAAGCAGGTAAAAACCGAAGAGTGTGAAGAAGATGAGGATTATCCTTCCACATCAAATCAGACTAATTTTGAAGAAGAAGAAACCAATGAAGCACCAGAAGAACAGATAACGGTAGAAGAAAAGACTCCATCCAGGTATGTTCAGAAAAATCATCCAGAGACTCAAATTTTGGGATAGAAAGAGGTAGGTGTGCAGACACGAAGAACTATTACAGAAGCTTCAAGCTATCTAGCATTGCTTTCCTCCATCGAATCTCAAAATGTAAATGAAGCATGCAAAGATGAATGTTGGGTCAAGGCCATGAATGAAGAACTTGAGCAAATTGAAAAGAATAATACTTGGGAACTAGTTCCTAGACCTCATGATAAGAATATCATAGGAACCAAATGGATATTTAAAAACAAGCTGAATGAAAATGGTGAAGTTATTAGAAACAAAGCTAGACTTGTTTGTAAAGGATATGCTCAACAAGAAAGTATAGATTTTGAAGAAACTTTTGCACCTGTTGCTAGACTTGAAGCCATAAGAATGTTCCTTGCTCTTTCTAGCTTTCAGAAATTCAAAATATACCAAATGGATGTAAAATCTGCCTTTCTTAATGGAGACTTAGAAGAAGAAGTATATATTGAGCAACCAGACAGATTCATCCTTGGAAATGATCCAAAACTTGTATGCTGACTCAGAAAGGCTCTCTATGGTCTAAAACAAGCTCCAAGGGCCTGGTATTACCATCTTGACAAATACCTCCATCAACAAGGTTTTTCAAAAGGATCAGCTGATAGCAATCTATATACAAAGATTGATAATGATAAATTGCTAATACTTG
>APFE031252775.1:77694-114274 GCA_000404065.3 Pinus taeda
TGCATCTTGCTGCACACAACTCCTTTGGATGATGCAAACATTGCAAGACATTTAGATCACATGTACTCCACCCATCTCCATTCTATGTGATAATACAAGTGCAATCAGTATTTCAAAGAATTCAGTCATGCATTCCAAAACTAAGCACATACCCATCAAATATCATTTTCTACCTGAACAAGTGCTTGAACAAAAGGTCAAATTGGAGTATGTTCCCTCCAAAGAATAGGTTGCTGATATATTCACCAAACCACTGCCTAGAGAGACATTTGAATATCTCAGACAAAAGCTGGGAGTAGTTGATGCATCATCTTTCTGTTGAAACTTATTTGTTTCAGAGAAAAGTGGTTATACGTGAGTTTCATGAAGCATATCTGCATACATACACAGGGTGCTGTGGATACATTCGCATATATGTTGGTTTGAAGAAAAACAATGGGCTAGACTCAGGATGAAAGGAGTCTGATATGGGTCTTATAGCGATCATCTGGCATAGGTTCAGGGGGAACATATACTTCTAATAATGCATTGTTGACATTATCTTAGAAGATCTTGGTACAAATTCACAGTTGTTTTTGATTCAGGTGGAACAGGTTTAGGGGGAGATCATGGTTGCTGGTCTGGATGGTGATTGACAGATGCTGCTGATAACTATCATAGTCTTGTTTCAGATATTTGGTCTCTATGTCATGTATATCTTTTAATGTCAAGGTCATGAAACGACCTATTTTGTTTCCCCACTATGCATAAGATGGATGATGTAATGCTCTTGTTTTGACATGTATAATCATTTGGTATATACCCACTTGGTTGGGTGGATGAGTCAAACTTGGTATATCCCCATTTGGTTGGGAGATGGATGTATGTATGAGTCATTGGTGATAGGAAGGTCATTTATGATGTATGTATAGAGTCATCTTTTTGCAGATCTTGCTTATATTCAAGGGGAGCATGGACTCAAGCATGGAGCTCAATCAGCACACTTCAGCATATCAGAGAATTCGGCGTGTACTTAGGGGGAGCATAACCCTTTTCCCTTGATGACGAAGGGGAAAAGTGACTTGGGGTTGCCATCAAGTCCAAAGGGGGAGATTGTTGGCATTATGACATAGATTTGGCACTATGACACAGGTGTTGTCCTTGATGGCAACTCACACAAATGACAGATCATAGTTCAAGCTCACAGAATGAAGAAAGAAAGGTATATGCAGGTTCCCCATTGACCAAGCCATGTGTACATTCGGGTTCGCAGACCAAAAGGCGCGTATAGCGTACACACATACTTTCACGGAAATAAAGGCGCGTACATGTTGGAAAACTTAGTTTTGGTCCATGGTATTTGGTCCATGGTATTTTGATCCATCGTATTGGTCCGAGGTATCTTGTCCGAAGTGTTGACCCCAGGTATTTGGTCCAAGGTATTGATTCTAAGTGGTTTTGGACCATGGTATTGAGTAAGGCGACCATAAAAGGAGGAGAAGATCATTAGGCAAAGTCACCATGAATTGAATATCTAATGAAGAGCAAGATCTAGAATACATGTGATTGGGTTATGGTGCACAGCTGGATCTGAATTAAGGATGAACCAAAGCGCTTGATGAAGGATAAGTTCTATTGATGGGTCAAGATCTTAAGGCTTGAAGAGAAGTATCGTTGTGTGGTTTTGATCTTTTATTTGAATAACTGACGCATGTTGAAATCTGTAAATATGATGATCTGGGTATAACTGATGTCTGGAATTGTTTTAAAATTTAAGTCATCATTTACAGATCTGTACGCAAATTCACTTTAGCAAAAGTGCGTATACACGCTAGTTCTGCATATCAAAACAACGTATACGCAAGTTTGCCTTGAGATTATGATGTATCTATGCAGGTTCGACACATTGAAGTAGCGTATACCTAATTAAATATGCTTTAGCTACTTCTGTTTGCTATTGCAGTGTTCTGGGTTCTGGCCTGGGTTCTGGTTACTGTTACTGTAGTCTGGTTACAACATATTGAGAAGTGATTGATTGATTCAGTTTTGGTTTGTGCAAAGGAGATTGGTTGATGCAGATATAATTGATGGTTGATTGATGTTATTGATGGATTCAATGTAAAAATTTATGAAACGTGGTCCCTAGAAGAAAAGAGAAGGTTGTAACCTTCTGCAGGCCTGCAACTACGTACTAGTAAACACAACAGCTAGTACAAGAGCTAGGGGGTTGTAGCTTCCTTCCAGGAGAAGCTAGAGAACGAGAGAAGGTTGTAGCCTTCTGCAAGTAGAAGCCTGCGTACTAGTATAACTCTGCACCAGTACAAAAATTGTAAAAAGAAGTTTCTTATTAAAGGAAGATACAGACAATTGCAGTAGGTGGTTTTCACCCACATTAGGTTTCCACTTTATATCTTGTGTTCATGTGTGTGATTGTCTGTTTTGTTTTACTGCACCTGGTTACTATTTATATGGTTTTGATGCACAGATTAAAGATCAACATATGATGAATTAACTAAGTTATAAGTTTGAAGAGTATACACTAGTTGCCTTACATACATTTGCGTATACACGCAAGTTTAATTAACAGAAGTAGTGTATATAAATATGATTATGGAAATGAAATATTATTGACCTGCTAATACTGATTCAACCCCCCTCTCACTGTTATTTCAAACATTTTTTTAGGCCCGTTGATTTGTTTTACTTCTTTACTTATTGCCTAAGGAATAATTAAAGTGCTAATTTAAAGTTCCTTGGTGTCTTTAGTAATTAAGTGCAATTTTTCTATGGTCAAAGTGCGATAAATGTTTTGAAGTCATATTGACTATTGGAGAAAGTTAATTGAATCTAGATATGGGCAGTAAATGAAAATCATTTTAAATCTAAAATCTCTTGCATGTTAAAGTTTTGGGCATTTATATTAATTGTTCATGATCGTCGCTTTGCCATATCTATAAGTTTTCTAGATGACTTGTTATTACTTAATCTATGGTTAATTCAATATAAAAGGCACTGGTCTATAGTCATTTATATTTTGCGATTGTGTCTTATTTTATCCATCCATTTTAATTGGCCAAGACTTATTCTACATTCGTCAAGTTGTCCATCATTAAAATCTCCTAGAGCCCGTGTTCCACAGGCATTCTCATCCATTTACCTTAGCAACTAACCCCCTTGACTTGCCTATGAGAGAGTCTAAACGAAGTGAGTAAGGATCAAGAGTGACAAACCTTATTTTGAGCGTTGTTGCGGTGCCTATACACTTTGTGTGACAACACATAGCACTATTTTTCCTAGTTTGGAACATTACATAATATGTGTACGTGGCTGCTGTTGATTTAAGGTAGCATCGGATGTGCTCTAGCCACGAAAATTGGTGGAGAGGCTAAAGCACATGAGATCTCCAAGACGCAGAAATGGTTTGGGCAGATTCTAACCAGTTTGAGAGATATTAAAATAATTAATATTTTTAATGGAGTTACTAAGTCTAAACTTAGGAAAACTAAAATATTAAAGGGTATTAATATAAAACTATGTTAGAAGGGTCCAAAAGTCATGGATTAAGCCAAATTTAATCTTAGCCATAGATTAGAGATTTAATCTCGACCATTGATGGACCAACGAGAAAAGCATAAGAGGAGGCTTGAGGGTTAGTTGGAGAATACACCAAGAGAGATCGAGAACTTGATTTTCTGGGGCAGGGTTTGCTGAGGAAATTGAGTGAGTGATCTAAGTTGTATCTGAGGGGCAGTGAATACATAGCAGAGAGGCAGAGTTAGTACTGGGAGGATCAGTGCAGAAGCTAAGAGCGGTTGACGCAAAGCCAGCTAGAGGCCATGCAGAGGCAGCCAGAGGCCATGCAGAGGTAGCCAAGAGCTGCGCAGAGCAAAGGGCTAGCGTGTAAGACGCAAAGGCTCCAGAGGCTAACGCAAAGCCCATTTAGGCTGATGCTGGGCCAGAGAGGCTGACGTAGAGCCTAGAGGCAGTGCTGGGAGAATTGTGGGAGAGATTGGGAGCTGGAGAGCCGGATAGGGTGACGTAGTCCTTATCAGAGTGACGTAGAGTAGTAGAAGCTACATTGTTGCAGTGGGATTGTTCATCTGATGATTTAGCTGGAATATTTGTCTCCGACTGAGAGGTACTACTGCCGAGGGAATTCTCTGTTGGGTGAGCCATTTTTGGCACCCAAGTTGTATTTTGAAACTGCATAATAATAAAACCCTCTGAATAGCTGCACCGGTTTTGCCGCATTGAGTTTTTCTCAGGACATTAGTCCAAAAACAACAGTGTCACTTGTGTGTTTGTTTACTTTCAGTTGTTGATCTGTATCTGTTGATACTGTGCTTGTATTTATTTTCAGTATTTACATGGTAAATAACTTGTTAAGAAATTGAACAAGTAGGAAGAAATAAAGTAGATAGCACAGTAAGAATTTCGAATGGGTTAAACTTAGAAATTGCAACATGGTATCAGAGCGTGTTTGCAGGTCACAAGATAACTGAAGGCATCAGTCGAGCAGAGCACCAGTAACAGAAACAGTTGTCCCGAGTGACAAAAGTTGTTCCTAGCAGAAAGAAACAAGGAAGGGGTGATGCAGAGAGCTTGTGTCATCAGTTCGAGCTAGGAGGAGGATCAATGCTGAGGCAGAGAGGAGCAGACCTGACCTACGCAGTGCTCGATCATCTTTCTCAGTCAGGAAGGATCGACGCTGTGGCCAGGAGGTGCAGATTTTGCTGGTGCTGGGATTGCATAGAGCTTAGAGGCTCAGACCTTCAGATTGCTGAGGCATAGGAGGCTGTGGGTGAGTTGTGAAGTGAAGCTAGTGGGGTACTGTGGTCAGAACAATACCTAACAGGGTAAGACCAAGGGGGAGGGAGTTATTGCCGAGGCAAATTTCTAGCCAAGGAATCTGGATCAGTGGTGCAGTTGTATAGACGATCGGAGTGGGGCAACTTGACGTTGGTAGAGGGATTTCCAGAAGGGAAATCGAGACTTAGAGGGAGTCGAACCGAGAACTTCTAGACGGGAAGTTGAGAGACTCAGCAGGAGTCGAACAGAGGACTTCCAGGAGGGAAGTAGAGAGACTTGAAAGAGCCGAAAGAGGAGCAGTGAAATGGCAGTGAATGGGCTGAGATAGCATGATAGAATGGATGAAGCTTGCAACCTCGTAGTCTGAAAGTCCAGAATCTTATCCATTCTAGACAGGTATCACATCAAGCAGTTCGCCTTGAAAACGATAGCGATCCCAATTGACCCACCTGAAAATGAGAAGTATGAAGAGGCAATGGCCAGGGTTAAGTGCATGATCCTTGACGGGGTCAAGGATCATGTGGTACCACATATTGCCAAGAAGGGTACGACAAATGAGATGTGGGATGCCCTGAAGAAGTTGTATTAGCATACTTCCGTGGAGAGGAAGATGCTTTTAGAAAATTAGCCGCGGTCATACCAGATGCAGAGGGGAGAGCAGATAGATATCTTCCTAGGGCGATTGACAAAGATCCGGGACCAACTGACTTCCATAGGGGCCACGCTGGATGAGGAGATGTTGGTGAGGACCGCACTGAGCACAGTCTCAAAGGATTGGGAGGTATTTGTCCAGAGCTTACTGGGCAGGTCGAACCTTCCGGATTGGGAGGAATTGTGGGCGGCTCTTCGTCAAGAAGAGATTAGACGACTAACCAAGGCAGGAAGTAGTGGTAAGGGGGTCAGAATCAAGAAAGAGGAAGAGGAGGATGCTGCTCTAGCATCTGCGGGAAAGCAGGAGAAATGGAAGAAGAAGGACCTCTCCAAGGTCAAGTGCTTCCACTGTGAGGAACTGGGTCACTATGAGAACTAGTGTCCAAGGAAGAAGAGCAAGGGAGAGGCTTCTAAGACCAAGGCAGCGCCAACAAGGGCGGAGAAAGAAGTGGAGACAGATGACGGCTGTGCCATGAGTGCTCATGTGCCACTTGAGAGGAAGTGGGGAGACATCGAGCTATAGTCAGATGGACTACACACGATGAGGGGTATGATCCTCAAGGTACCCAACCTCTTGGATTATACCTGGCTATGGGAGCCCTGAAGAGGAGTAGTAGGACTGGCGGATGTCGGTAGAGACGTATGCAGATGGAGCAACAGAAAGTGCTACAGTGCAGGAGTCCCGGGACAATGTGAGGTAACAGTGCGAGATGCATTGAGTTGTTGCATCATTGCAGAGGTCAGTAGAGGGAGCACTTGTCAGCGACAGAGGGAGCTTCAACATCGGGAGTGTTTCTAGCCTGACAGAGATGTCAGAGTTGGGAAGATCAGTTACTTACTTCTTAGTAACTGGGTTGCAGTGCAGCAGTCAGTGGTGGCAGTGTTATGGGCAGCACGATGTAGCATGATCAGAGGGGATGTAGTGTAGATGCAGCAGTGGCAGTGGCAGGGCCATGGGCAACAGTATAGGATGCAACAATGCAGAGGATGTTAGGCGGGGAGGCCTAGCATCAGCACAAGGACCAATGCTAGATGATCAGGGTGATACTCAGTGAGGAGTATTACTAGAGCACAATCCTTGCTAAGAGGGAGTGTCAATTTGGGGTGGCATCGGATGTGATCTAGCCACGGAAACTGGTGGAGAGGCTAAAGCACATGAGATCTCCAAGACCCAGAAACGGTTTGGGCAGATTCTAACCAGTTTGGGAGATATTAAAATAATTAATATTTCTGATGGAGTTCCTAAGTCTAAACTTAGGAAAAATAAAATATTAAAGGGTATTAATATAAAACTGTGTTAGAAGGGTCCAAAAGTCATGGATTAAGCCAAATCTAATCTTAGCCGTTGATTAGAGATTTAATCTCGACCGTTGATGGACCAATGAGAAAAGCATAAGAGGAGGCTTGAGGGTCAGTTGGAGAATACACCAAGAGAGATCAAGAACTCGATTTTCTGGGGCAGGGTTTGCTGAGGAAATTGAGTGAGTGATCTGAGTTGTAGCTGAGGGGCAATGAATACATAGCAAAGAGGCATATTTAGTACTGGGAGGATCAACATAGAAGCCGAGAGAGGTTGACACAGAGCAGCTAGAGGCCACGCAGAGGCATCCAGAGGCCACACAGAGGCAGCCAGGAGTTGCGCAGAGCCAAAAAGGGCCAATGTGTGAGACGTAGAGGCTCTGGAGGCTGACGCAGAGCCCATAGAGGTTGACGCTGGACCAGAGAGGTTGACGTAGAGCCTGGAGGCAGCACTGGGAAAATTTCGTGGGACAGACTGGGAGTTGGAGAGCCAGATAGGGTGACGCAGAGCAGCAAAAGCTACATTGTTGCTATGGGATCGTTCGCCCAGTGATTTAGCCAGAATATCTATCTCCGATTGAGAGGTACTACTGTCGAGGGCATTCTCTGTTGGGTGAGCCATTTTTGGCACCCAGGTTATATTCTGAAACTGCATAATAATAAAACCCTCTGAATCGCTGCACTGATTTTCTGACATTGGGTTTTTCCGGGGACATTAGTCCAAAAACAACGGTGTCACTTGTGTGCTTGTTTACTTTCAGTTGCTAATTTGTATGTGTTGATACTGTGTTTGTATTTATTTTCGGTATTTACATGGTAAATAACTTGTTAAGTAATTGAACAAGTAGGAAGAAATAAATCAGATAGCACAGGGAGAATTTCTAACGGGTTAAACTTAAAAATTCCAACAGCTGCATGCAAATGAGCAGCCAATATCATAGTATTCAAATCTGGCTGGTTCGAACCATAAACTGGTCAAACTAATCGGTTCATTAAGTTGAGCCATCCAATCGGTAGAGAAACCGGTTTTGAACCTTGTTAGCTAGGGTTTTTGGGCCTAACTAACCGATTTATGGTGGAAGTCACTGGTTTTCCCATAAACCGACCGATTCCTTCATAAATCGGTCAGTTTATTGCCAGTTCGGTTGTAGACCCCACAGAAGGCAGTTTTTTGCTTTTTGAAGCGGTTTTAGGGAAGCTAAGGGATGTTTCCCTCCGAAAACAACCCCTCCAACCCTTTAAAAACATGCCTCCCCTCTCGTTTGCCTCACACATCTCAACCCTAGCAATGCTGGCAATCAATGGTAATGTATTAAACTGGATTCGTTGGATTTTCCTCAAGTGTTTGAATCCTACGAATCAGACACGATTCGACCTAGTTCGAATCCTAAATTCGGGACACGTTGTGTCCTAACAAGACACGCTCGAATCTGGGTCGTACCCCATTAGGACACAACGTGTCCCGAAAACCGGATTCGAATCTGGCAATAATGAACCTATAAATTCAAGTTGGGTGTGATATTGGTGATTATCAAACATCCTGGTTTTGCGTCCTTGCCTATCACATCATAGAGATCAACGCTTACACCATTAAAGTTTATAACTTTTGTCAACATAACAAGTCCTATTATATCATCTGGATGAAGGCTAGCAATTTCACAAGCATCTCCAGGCACATCTGTTCCATATTCTGTTTGGAGCACTTGAAGGACAAGAATGCTATGAGACTGACAGCTGCTTTCAACCCCCAAGTTTGTACTACAAGTCTCTGTTGCCTGATCAAATGCAACAATAAGATTTTTTATTTTAACATGGAGACCAAGCAGCAGCCTTTCCACCATCTTGGCAATCATCTTAACCCCATCTTGAACACCAAGAGAGGTGGAACCCTCGTTTACATGGATACCACAACCCTCTACCTGCTATGAATTCCGCTGAGAAGGAGACACATTGGAGTACACTTCTGAAGTAGAACATTCTTCAGAACTACTGGATGTTTTGA
This sequence comes from Pinus taeda, assembly GCA_000404065.3. Classification (NCBI taxonomy): domain Eukaryota; kingdom Viridiplantae; phylum Streptophyta; class Pinopsida; order Pinales; family Pinaceae; genus Pinus; species Pinus taeda. The sequence goes on from APFE031252775.1 coordinate 86,435, forward strand.
ACTCAGTTTGTGGAATAAGAACCAGCTCAAAGTCCTCCACATTAATCTCACACTTTTCAGCTGCCAGTGCTTTCCAAGGTATTTTGATTGATATGCTGGTAATAAATCCTTCTTTAATAATCACCAGTGTCACACCCAACTGGCATAAATCAATGAATCATAAATTCTAAATTCTAAAACGAGATTTGAATCCGACGAAAAGGAACCTATAAATTCAAGGATGCTATAATGTTACTAACTTACTTTGTAAACAATAAAACTAACATCTAGATGGAGATCTATCTTTGAAATCAATGAATTTGTATCATTAATGAGAATTTGTGTAAGAAATATCTAATTTTTAATATATTATTATATATATATATATATATATAATATATATTTTAATAAAATAATATATAACGAATCCTACGTGTCCTGTTTTAGGGGGTCAACGTGTCTGAATCTGACACTCGAATCCCCGTATCCTACGAATCTGGAATCCCTGTGTCAGGTTACTTAGATGGTAATGTTAAATTCTTAAAGTAGAGTGACATTTCCATCTTTCATTTTCATATTTTTACTTAATTTTTTAACATTACTATGAAATGACTTAGGATGTTTGAGAGTGGTTGCAACCTCATTGGATTTCATATTGAGAAACTAGAATTTCAGATCTCACTCAAAATCTAGTAGACTTACTAGTTTTCAAGATTTTAGGATTTGGGGGATTGCAATGTTTTCATTTGATTCTGTCATACGTGAGGGTATGAGATTGGCATTTTATCAAGAGCATGAAGCCCTTTAATTACCTTGATGTTGGTGGCATTGATTGTTGCACTTTGTTGATGTTGGTGGTATTGGTATTGATTGTTGAACTCCTCTACCATGGCTTTAACAAAAATGCACCCTTCACTAGAAGGAAAATAATTGGTGAGGCATGTTAATATTTTTCTACCATGTTATAAGGTTGAGGAGATGAACCCTTCACTCAAACCGAAATCATTGGTTAGGCATGTAAAACTTTTTCAGTTTTCTACCATATTATAAGGTTGAGCAATCCAAGTTTGAAGACTTTGAGCTAGATGATGTTTATGTAGCTCTTGTTGATTATCCCATTTCTAATGGTGCTAAATCAATGATGAGTATTATGAGTGATCATATTCATCAATGGTTTGTAGTTTTGATGTCTAGTTTTGCTGCTACTACTAGTGCTACTAAGGTTAGAAATGAGCTCGAGGAGTCCTCACACTCTGAGCCAGATGATGTTTATATAGCTTATGTTGATGATCCCATGTCTAGTAGTGGTGATGAGTTTGATCATTATGAGCAGTGATCATGTTGATCGCTAATATGTAGAATTGCGGTAGGCCAGTGGCCCCATAGCTTGTAGCATTGTTTTTGGACTCTAAAGGCCATATAGAGTCTCATTGATTACATATTTTGTTGGTGATATCTATTGCACTCGGTGCCATTTTGATATATTCACCTTTATATGGTATATAGATGAGAAAAATTTGCATATTTTGTCTCTATTGGTTTGGTATCATGGTTTTAAATCTTAAAAATAGTTTTTTTCATTAAAAATTAATTATTTCATGTATTTTTTTAAAGACCGGTTCATTGAGATCTAACCAGTCCCGGTTTGACCGGTTCCGATTTGAAATCTGGTTTGATAGGTGGACCGGTCCGGTCACCAGTTCCGATTTTGAATACTATGGCAACCATATATGCATGGATGCCTTTTGAAGTATGCCATTTATAGAAGACCGCTAGTCCGTACAATATCTAATACTGATAAGTAGATAGGGATGTCTGCTGCTATGGCATTTGTGAAATATATCAGTGAGTGATGTCGATTATTAATTAGCAACAAGATACATGGTTACAAAGTTTTGTAAATATAAAATATTAGAGGCCTCATAACTAATGGGCATAACTGTAAGTTTTAGGAAGGTGAATATAAATAAACAAACTAAATGGATTACCTTATCGGAATAGTTTTCTTGCTCTATCATAATATATTCATGATTAGATCCATTTAGCAAGCTTTTTATTAGCTTTTATTTGTGTGCAAATCGTATTATGTGTATTTACAATATGTATTTCTATTCATCATTTTTTGTTTGATTTTTTGGAATTTTTGAGAAATTTCAACTTCAGTACATGTTGATGGTTTATTTGTTATACATAACCTTGCAGGAGGCATGTTTGGTCAAATTTTTGTCTATGCTATGCAAACCAGAAACTCATTGATGACAAAGGCATGCTACAGGATTTTGGCATTAGGAATAACTGTCAGGTAAAGCTCAAGTAGTCATTTTATGTTTTCTCCATCAACTTCCTTTTACCAAATTTATAGCTTTATAGAATTTTAACATGAGAATGAGTGCTATATTTTCAACTTTGATTGCACTCCCAACTTATGATGTCTTAGTTAGCTTTGCTTTGTTTTTTCCTTTATACATTGTTGTCTATTTAAGTGTTTGTATATGTCTATTGCTATCTTTTGTATATAGAGTCTAGACTTGCAAACCTGACCACATCTATGTGGAATATATGGTAGAAATATTTAGTGAAGAATTACGGACAAAACTCGAGGAATTAGAAAGTCCCGCTGTATTGAATTTTTTTTTTTTTAATTTAGAGTATGATTTGGTCACTTCCGTGCTATAGTTTCAACCAGTTTTGCAAATATTGTGATATTAGTGCGGACATTGCAATATGCCTTAGCCTTTGATATTATTGCCTTAAAAAGTCATGATATTTTCTGCTGCCAAACATATTGTGTTATATTCCAAAAATTGTGATTTTTTCAGGTACCATCGAGACTTGATGGAAAATATTGTGGAGGCCACCGACAGTGTGCTATATAACCAGAAATTTTACATTTTTAAACTCCTCTCCAAAACAGAGCAAAGGTGTTTGAAAACAAAGGAGGTCTCCACCATTTTTCTTTGATCTAAGGACTAGAAATAGAGTGTTTTCATTTGCTATCAACCTTTTATTGTGGAGTAGGGATTGATTCCTATTAGCTGTTTCCATATTTGCAGGTATTTGCATCAATTTTGACATGGTTTTGTTTGTTTTTTGAAGTTTTTGCAATGTCTATTGCTTTTCCCCTTTTTTGCTACTTTCTAATGGGAGATCTACCAATTGTTTAGAGCTTCTTTTTTTCTTTTTAAGTTTGCAGCATTCTTGTATTTGAATCTTTGTTTCTATATTTTCCCCTAGGTTGAGTTGTCGCTATCTGAAAATGCCAAAAACTTCGGAGCTTATGTGAGAAATGGTGAGCTTGTTGAGCCTAATAATCGACAAAATTTGAATTGCAAATTGTATGGGAAGGAAATGAGAAGGGGAATCACCTGGTTGAAATACCACCTTGGTCAAATTCTAGGGCATGAAGTGGGAACTTGTGTACATGCAGCCCAAGAAATAATTCATATTGCCAAAAATCACTTCTAGATATGGTTAAAAGGAGAGATCAAACACAAGTTGTGAGACTTGAGCTTGTAGCGGGAGGAGTTGAAAGATCTAGGGTGATAGGAAGTGAGAGCTTTTCCTAAGCTTCACATTCCACAATGGCCTCAATGACCCCACCTTTCTTTGTTCAGAGAACCACAATTGGTGCACAACCTTCTATAGGTCAATGGTTAAAATAAAGAAGCAAGAATTACACAAGCTTGTTGGTAAATGCTTTCTATCAAGTGACACTTCTTTCAATGTTGCCAAGAACAACTTGTTCTTGTTAATTTGGAAGCTCAGTGACAAATTCCAACCATGGGTCCAAATTCCTTTTTTTGAGAGGACCAATTTTGACTATTGAAATGCTCAATTTGGACAAGGGAAAGTTTATTTTTGAAGAAAAGCCTACATGTGCAGATTTGATCAGGTCGACCCTAACAGGGAATCGGACACTCGTGGAAGCCTATAAATACGAGTGACCTCAAGCTCATTTGGACATCACCAAGCATCTTCTTCTTCTCTTCTTCATTGATTGGTTCGCATGGGTTTGAGGCTTGGTCGCGAAGTTTGGTTGGTACAGGTCCGAGATTGTAGGGTCCGAAGCTTGCACGTGTGTTAAGGTTTTTGGGTCCCGATTGTAGGCTTGTCATAGGCAGTTTTCAACTATAACCGCAGGCACAATAGCTCATCCATGTGGTTGGAAGCTCTTAACCGCATGCACACCTCTTCCTCCATGCGGTTGGGCTCCATGGTTGAAATTTGACATTTGACTGCAGACATGGAAAGTTGTCTCTGATCTGGATTGATGTTGGAAACATATTTTTGAATGTTGTTGGGTTAATTTTGTTGGATGATTTTGTATTGGCTCATTGTACTCTTTGCTGAACATTTTATAACAATCTAATAAAAGAAGAATTACAAAGGGTTTTCTCCATAGTTGGTTTTTCCTTGGTCATTGACCGAAAATCTGGTGTCTCTTGTTGATGTGTTAATTGTTTCCCTTGCCATTGCATTTATTGTTCTATCTTCAATTACTGTTGGTGATTAGATTTTAGAAATATTAATTATTGATGAAATATTGCTAATACAAGAATTGAATTGAGCTAATGTAATTGAAATAACATTGAGCAGTGTGGAATTTAACATGGTATCAAAGCTAAGGTGAAGGACAAGCCCAAAAGGAGACAAGATTTGAAACAATCATCTTTGGAAAGTTGAAGGAGCCTATCTAACCAAGTCAAGATGTCTTTCTCTTTCTTCAAGGAACATGAGAAGTTGTGTGACTCATTTAACTTTGCTACATGGAAATTAGGTTGGAGATGATAGCTGATAACAATGATGTTTTGGAATTCATTCAAGGAAAAGTACTTGAGCCTTCGGAGAATGCTTCCGCTGCTGCTAAGAACAAGCACAAGAAAGGTGAGTTAAAAGCAAAGTAAATTATCGCTAATGGTTTACAAGATAATTTACTTGCATATATTGGAAATTTAAGGAAGTCTAAGGACATGTATGATAAGATAACCAACATGTATGAAGTAAACAATTTGAATGAAATCCTCTCCTTGAAAGATCAACTCAAAGATATGAAGATGAATAAAGGAGAGTCTGTGCAATCCTACATTATGAGGATATCTCGTCTTAGAGATCGATTGCAAAGAGTTGGGGAATCTGTGCCTGACAGAGAATTGGTTATTGTAACTCTTAGAGGTCTTCCTTTCATTTGGGAAACCTTCATTACTGCCATAAGCAACAACAATACCTTTTCGTCATTTGATGAGATAGTTGGAAAGCTCACTCAAGAAGAATCAAGGATTATATCAAGAGGCACGATTCAAAAGCATGAAGAAGGAGAGCCCACTACATTCATCACTCAAAACAAGAAGAAGAAAGGAAAAGGAGGTCCATCAAATTCAAGGAAGATTCCTCCTCAAAGCTAAAAAAGAAGGAATGATAGAGAATCATGTCACATTGAATGTTACAATTGTCACAAGAAAGATCATTATGCTCGAGATTGCCCCGAGAAGAACAAAGGTCCACGCGACAACACTAGAAGCAACAATAATAGGTTTGATGATCGAAGAAGAAGAGATGACCGAAGGAATGGTCACAATGGAAGAGATGAAAGAAGAAGAAGAGATGCTCTAAGTGATCATGAAGAAGATCTCCATCAAAAGAAGTCAAGATACTCTAGGTATGAAAGTAATGTTGGCAATCAATTTGAATATATTCTTATTTCTACTCTCACTAGCTCTTCTCCCCCTGATTTGTGGGATAGTTGGTTGGTTGATAGTGGGGCCACTCATCATTTCTTTGGGTACAAAGAAGTGCTCTCTAATTTGGTAGAGAGGGAGTCAAATTTGAAAATAATTCTTGGAGACAACTCCACTCATCAACTGTGCCTGGGAAGGATGTAAAAGAGGGTCAAGCGTGTGAGGTCCCGTGGATACCATCAAGTATTGCTCATTTGTGTCCCTGTCGATCCTGGGTGAACTATGCTCAAATGTATGCTCGGTGTTTCCGTCCAAAGGTCTCCCTTGAGGCAACACTCCAAGACCTTGTTGTGTAGTCCTATACACCCTTGCATACCATCGATCATCCCAGTACCCCTGGACATGCCACTGTACACCGAGTCCTACCTCTATACACTGTTGGATATCCTCGACTACAGCTTTGCCATCCTGTACCGTTCTGTATCCCGTCTGTGTCACTGTACCTATCACTCCCCGCATGTATTCAATGCGATGCGAAGCACTCCCACTCCACAACGCAATCCAACATACTACGACACACCCCCATGCGTCTCCATGCCCATCTGCAGACCATTGCTCAATGCTAGATGCTCCTACCCATCCCTCAATGAGATGGTCTAAAGTTGTGTCCATATGCGTCGGTTCGCATCCAACCCGGATCATCACCTCCATTGTCGCATCACCATGCTCTTTGATGAGGGGACCTCCCATCCAAGTCCTCCCTAAGGGATCCAAGAAGTGAACCTCCCTAGGTGTCAACAACGATGCCACCACTGCTCTGCTTCTCTGTTTCTCACACAAATGTGAAGAATCCCCAACTCCATACAAGGCATTGTCTGGTAGCTTGCCAATGCCACCTCCGACAAACTCCTGCCAGATTACGTTGATCATCTTGAGACCCCGTGTACAATTGTCATACTAAGACAACCCAAGGAGTCTGCCCAAAAAATGGTTGGCCACTGGTGCTGACCGAAACTTTCCTAGCAGAGGTACACGCTCGACTGCTAGGTCAACTATACCCTCTAGGTCGTAGTCAACTAGTATACCTGGGAAATGGTAGGTGGTCCCTCCCGGATCCCAATTCTAGTAGGGGCTTCCAGCATCCCCAGTGCCTGGAAACTCCTGTTGAGCTCTACTTGGGTCCACTACCATCTTCGTAGTCCACTCCATCGGGTACGAACTCAGAATCTCTTGCCACCCAACCCCAAGAGAGGGATTGAATGCACGAATTCCCGCACATAGAACAACCCCAACATGCCAGTGCTACACCTTGTGCAACTTAGGTCATCTCATCTCGCTATCCTGGTCAATACATACAATCTCACTAGGTAGCTCTGTCTCCCTTTGTCCAATGGGCCAAGGTAACCTAACAGTGCTGCCAACACCGTCTATGTTTGTTCGAAGAGGGCTACTCTCATGCTCCAACGTGCACTCTAGCTGCACTAGTAGGGAATCCAACTGCTCCCCAACGTGAGTCAATTTGGCTGTGGACTCTGCACAAACCGCTCTCATGCCCTCTAGCTCCTTGTTCTGCTGCAGAAACGCCTCTTGCACTAATGCGTTCTTCCTTTTTAATGCTAGAAGGTCAGCTTGAAATTGATGGAATTCTCGTCGGCATCTATCACATGTAAACTCAATCACGGCTTTAGATACCTCAGCAACTATTGGCATCTCATCCATGGGTGGCTTCTCCTCAATAGATGGCTCTATGTGTGTAGGTTCTATCTTCTCCACCAAGGTGTCAACTGGGGCTATCAAAGAGGTCTCTAATAAAGGTGACTCATGTGCCACACCGGGTATATCGATGTGCTCCTCACCATCCTGTGGGCTCTTAGCATCATGTTCAACCTCCTCCTCTGGCTCCTGATATCTGAAACCAGGTATCCACCAGTAAAAGCGCCCCTTGGTCTCAACCTCTAACTGTCTCTGTCCTGCCTGCTCCCTTTCAGGAGATCTGGTGCCTTGATCTGGTAGACTTTCCCCACATGATGTAGATGGCCGCACCCCCACGACCTGCACACCTCTCACGTCTTTGCTATAAGGGTGAGGATGGGTTTAGTCTATCATTCTCCTCCACTAGGACAACCTCTCATCATCCCAATGAATTCGACCCCAGAATTTCTGCATACTGGGTTTCCATTGAGCCATAGGTTTGTCTCCGGTTTCCCCCATCACTGTGCACTCATACCCAGAACTTCCATGATCTTCTGGCCAGTTTCCCACAGTGGGGCCAGGATCATGCTCTGATACCACTGTAATGTTCCAAACAAAGGAAAGTAGTGCTATGAAAAGAAAATAATAAAAACAACACCATAAAATTGAAACATTCAGTGCACACCCATAAAAAGTCCAGGAATATCCAATAACTGAGCCATTTTATTATAATCTGGGAGAAAGTACAATAATGTGCAAGTGGTGCACCTGGGCTTGACTCAATGGCAAGCGTGATCAAACCCAGGTGGTAATATGTCAATCCTAGATGGCACAATAACTGCTGCAATGATGCCTTGCGCTGCCCCTATGAAACTGTATTGTCTGCTGCAAGGATGTTGTTGGAAACCCCACCTCTGATGCTCAGAAAATTACGGAAAATTAACCTCGACTTCTCCACCAAATACCCAGAATAACCCACAAAGGGATTGGCCAAATGTTGATCTCGGAATTTTGGCCCAAATTCCCCTTAGCTCCTCTAGCTGCTAGCTGAGTTGGGACCCCTGTTTGACCCCTTAGATCTTCCCAAAAAATTCTATAAAATTAGGACTATGATCCTTGTCCATAACCCAGAAAAACCCAGAAAGGGTTCCCATGGTTCCAACCTTCAAAAATTGACGCTTAATAGCTTGTCCCTCTTCCAATTTCAAATTCTGTTGCTGTGACTGATCTTATCATCTCTGCTCTCCCAAGTCTAGAAATCCTCCACAAATGGCCTTCCAAGTGATCTCCTACTTCTCCTGGCTAGCTTCAACTCTACAATTCCTTCCTCCAACTCTCACGTGAGCCTAGTGATGGCTCTTTGCGCAGGCCCAAATGATTGTAAATCAAACTACTCCAATGAAGCAACCTCCTTCTCCAAAACTCTCCCGGAAGGTTGATCCTCCACTGTAGCTTCAACGCCCAAACTCCTCTGGTAGTTGCTACCCGGATGAACCCACAAGCAATACTTGCATGTTCCCCTTCTGCGTCCTCCAAAAACACGCATTGGCTAAGATAAATGCTGAATCATATGATTGTGAAACTCCACCGGCTCTCTTCCAAGGTAGTACGAATTGCCTTCCTAGGGTGGCACTCGAAGTCCATCGAAGCAAGGTTTGAGATCTCCGCTCGAAGACACTCGTGTGCTAAACAACACAATAACCCAACTAAGCAGCTCGAGCAACTAAGGTTGAGTTCAATATGTCAAAAGATAAGATGTTGAAATGAGGAGAGTTGCCTTCCTTATATAGATTTTGTGGAGTGCTTTTCCCTCCATTTTCCCTCCATTGTGGGTCCCTCACTTAACCATCAATTTCCCCTTCATGAAAATCGAACTAGGGAATGCATATTTTCCTAGTGTGGGTGGCCCCCACGTACAAATTAACCATATCGAAGTAACTTCTACCAAGTCTAGCCTCCTAATAAAATCAAATGGGCCTCATCACCTCCAAAATCGGCCCCAAAATGCAGATTTTAATCCTGTTCCAAAGGTGACTCTATAGAGTCCTTCAAATCTAGACCCCAATGTGAAAGCATCTCTCGTAGAGGATCCAACAGGCCAAATAAGAACTTTTCCTTTAATGAAACCAACCTTCATTGCTTTATCTTCCAAAGTAGATATAGATACCAAATCTTCTTCAATCTCGACACATACATCACATCATGAAGTAAAACAGATTCCCTAGAATCCAAATGAAATTTAACAAGCCCCAAACCTTTAACAGGATGAGTGGAGTTATCTCCAAGAATAATCTTCAAACTTGACTCCACCAAATTAGAGAGAACTTCCTTATACCTAGAAAAATAGTTATAGGCCCCACTATCAACCAACCAACTATCTCAAGCATCCAGAGGAGATGAACTAGAAAGAACAGAAATAAGAATATATTCAGATTGATTAGTAGCATTACTTTCATACCTGGAATTTCTTGACTTCTTTTGTGGATGATATCCTTCTTCACTATCATCGGGAGAGTCTTTTTCTTCTATAATTCCTTCTTCCATCTCTTCTATCATATGACCTATTGTTGATGTAGCCACAATTATTGTTGTAGGATCTTGAAGTGTTTCTTCTTGGGCCATTTCTCTTCTTAGGGAAATCTTGAGCATAGTGACCTTTTTGATGGCAATGTAGCATTCAACATCTCTATCTCGTCTTCTTGAATCCTTGGAGTCTTGGTTGGCTTGAGGAGGTCTTCTTGGATTAGATGGTTTTCCCTTTCCTTTCTTCTTGTTCTTCTTCTTCCCTTGAGCAATGAAGGCAAATTTATTCCCCTAGATATCATCATTCTTTCCTCTTGATTGCATAGAGCAAGTAGCTCATCAAAAGAAGGGATCCTTTCTGTGTTGTTGATAGAAGTATTGAATATGTCCCATGATGAAGGAAGACCACTAAGGGCAGTCATCACTAATTCCCTGTCAGGTACAATTTCTTGAGCAGTTCGGAGTTGATCCTTGATTTCAGTGATTCTTATGAATAATGATTGCACAATCTCTCCCTTGTGCATCTTAGATTCCTTGAGTTGATTTTTCAAATCCATAATGTGGCTCAAATTGTTCACTTCATACATGCCAACAATCTTATCATACATTTCTTTGGAAGTCTTCAAAGATGAAATATAAACAAGTAGATGATCTCTTGAAGAATCAATAATAATCTTCTTAGCTTTAATCTCACCTTTCTTGTACTTGGACTTGGGAGCTTGGGATGCATTTTTTGGTGGTGATGAAATCTTTCCTTCCACATATTCCAAAACATCATACTCATATAAGGTAACATTGATCCTAGTCTTCCAAGCTACAAAGGTAGACACATCAACTAGTTTTTCACTATTGTTGAAGTATGAGGTAGACATTTTTACCAGACCAAAAATCAGTTGCTTGAAGATGGATGCTCTTGCTCTATGTCTCTTGGGCTTGTCTTCACCTCAACTCTGATACCATGTTAATTTTGCTGTTGTGCTATGATGTTACAATCACTTTAGCCCAATTATTATCTTTGATTAGCAATCTTTCCAAACAATTTATTCTTTCAATGATCAGTAACAGTTGTAGATAGAACAGTAAAAATGCAATGAACAATAAGAGACACTAGATTTGGTCAATTACCAGGGAAAAACCCCACAAGGGGGAAAGCCCTTTGCAATTCTTCTGTTATTAGATTGTCATAAAATGTTCAGTAAAGAGTACAATGAGCCAATACAAAACTATCCAGCAAAATCAACCAAACAATATCCAAGATATGAGCCCAATTATAATACTGATTAGAGTAATATTCAAGTCTACTGTCAGCTATTCAAATCTGCAGTCCACTGTCACCAGAAACCCTAATTCTTGGCTGCACAGAACAAGGATTAATGCATATGGTTGGAGCGTTCTGGCTACATGAATGAACATGCATGCGTGTGGCTACAACCGAAAAATTCTCGTGTGGCTTTGGACCCTAATTATATGTGTGAGCTTTGGACCCTGCCATTTCACACTTGTACAAACTAATATCCGCGAACCAACTTCAGACCTGTGCAAACCAAACCAAACCAAAGAAGAGAGAAGAAGAAGCTTGATGATGATGTCCAAATGAGGTTGAGGTGTCCTTAATTTATAGGGATTGGAGGAGGGCTAATTTTTCCTTAGGCTGACCTTGACAATTTTGACATTGTGGGCTTCACTTCAAAAATACACTTTTCCTTGTCCAATTTGAGTGCTTCAAAAGTCAATTTGGTCGTCTCAAAAATAGGAGTTTAGTCCAATGGTTGGAATTTGTCACTAAGCTGCCAAATTAACACCTAGCACTCCTAATTCTCCATTCTTCAAGCTCACTATCCTTCTTTAATATTGTGCCTTTTAACCTCTTGATATTTTCCTTCATTGCTAAGAGGCCTTCTGCAAGATTATTAATCTCTCCTTGAATGTGCTTCTGGTGACTATCATTTGGAAGCCTTGTAACCACTATGGATGTCTTCATATTTTCTTGCATTTCATTGATGGCTGGTCCATAATGTGAATGCTGAACCATCTCAACCAATACTGCCATTGGAGCCTTTCTCAGATGGCCATCTTGACTTCCTGCAAAAAGAGTATCACAACAAAAGCCACTACTAATATCTTCTTTAAATGGGTGTGGGTACATTTTGGGATCATGTAGACCATCATATCAGATTGGGATAGTAGGTTCCTAAGCGCATTCTGGCCGAGCCTTTGGTCATTGTTGGGCACCAAGCTCACCAAATCAACTACCTTCCACCCCCAGATTGATGGCCGGACATAGATTGTCAACATAATGATCATGCACATTTTGCACATCTGCAATTCCAAGCATCCATGCGCATGGGATGAGAGTCTCCCTTATGTTCAACATAGCTACAATAGAGCTCTCCATAGCTCAACTTGCCACAACCCCTTTCAGGTGGGCCTGAGATTTCAACCATTAGGTCCCATTGATGTTGCACTGCCTCTTGCAACTACACAGACAATCTGCACATGTTCAATTTGAAGCCTAGAAATTTTTTGATGTACTAGGGAATGTGCAATTGGAGAGATTATGAACATGTGTAAATATAAACCAAATAGGACATGTATAGACTCTCTAATAGAACCAGGCAAATGAAGAATTATCTGAAAAAGACTCTAAATAGTTAAACAGGGTTCCAATGTGTCATTTAATTAGGTGTGAAAGGTGTCCACAAAAATTGTACCATCTCTCGATTTTAAGTGCACCCTACCTAGCATTCAAGCATAAGTGAATTCAATGAGGGAAGGATGTTACAGGATTATTGAGAAGGCCACCAATGAGAAGTCCCCAACTGCATTACATTACATTTTAAGAGATTTATACCAACTGAAGCAGAATTTAAGTGGAGCTTCTTGTGATAATTTAATTCAGTGCTCATTGTTCAATAACATAGATTTCATTACAGGTATACATTTTACTTCTTTATGTATAACTACCACCGAATATCACTAACAAAAAAGTTGTTGGGAGTTGAGCGATGAATGGAAAGGACAACTGGCATGATGGTTGATCGGATTTGAGAAATGAATCGAATTGAAGGAGAGCGTATTAAAAATACACCAAATCCTAAGATTCACAAGCTTGGAAAAGGATGTGGTTATGCCCCTTGAGCCTCTATATATTTGGAACAGGCCAAAAAACCCTAAAATCTATGGAAGTCAATCCAATGAGAAAGACGTACAAAGAAAATGTTAGCTAAATTTTCAATTATTTACCAAAAGAGATTTTTTGATATTTTTTCTTTGTAATGTATTAATAAAATTTGTAAATGTGAGGGTAATTATTTTTGGAAATTTTGACTGTTTATCTTACTGGGCTGAATGTATTTTATTTTACGTAGAATTTAAATGTTTTCCATAAGATTGAAGGCCCATAAATCTAGTATCTATGTGACTTTGAACAAATTTAAAGCAACCAAGGTAAAGTCAAAACCTCAAGAAGGCACAGAAACTTTCAACCAAAGAAAAATTAAAATGGATGTTAATATGAGAAACACAGTGAGTGATTTTGCTAAAAAATATGAAATGTCTCAATGGATACCTGGGAAACAACTTAAACCAACTGAGAGCCTTGAACAAGGCTGCTAAGTACACTCCAAGGTAGAGGATCCCAAATTCCAACTCTCCAATGCCACCAAACTGTCTTTTGCATAAGTGAGGCAGGGAACAACAATAGAAGCTACATGAAACAATCCCACAACACCCAAATCCATCAAAACAAAGTCATCCATTAGAATAACAAGCAACATTGAAGGAGGGTTTTGGAGTTTAAGCACATTGAGGTTTCAGTGAGATCTCAATGAAAAATTCACTCAAGTCTTGTGCACTATATTTAGAATTGAGGTTAACAAGGATTTTCCCTATATAAGCACTGATGGATGACAATTCGTGTAATGCCCCCCATTGAGATAAACTTGTAATTTTGTTTTTCTTACCATGTAAACATTTTGTCAAACACCTTGAAGGAACACATTTCTTCAAACATTTTGCTAGTGAATAAATATGAAGACCATACTACAAATAAACCAGTATAAAAAATACAATAGCTATGTTATTAATGCCACGGTAAAAAATGTTTTTGCAAACAAATAAATCCACCATAGGCAAAAATACGCAACAATAAGCTCAACCAATTATTTGGTTAATATTGATCATGAAATTACATGCTAGACAACTTATTTAAGATATATAAATTTGATTTTTGGAACCTGTGGATAACTCTTGCAAATGGTATGACTTGGCTGGTCGAATAATGTTGCTCCAATAAACTATTGCCTCTCCAGATTAATTGTGATCCCTTACAAAACACGAGAACCTGCTCAAGAAAAACACAAAGCTGCTGTAAATGGATAAGTCGATTCCTCCTCAAGCTCCATGTTCCCTGGTAAAATTCTTGTCAGTAAACACCTTTGAGAAATCTAAATGATTCCTCCTTGATTGGCTAGGATGGGTATGTCTCACCATCGAAACCAATCTTGATCAGCTAGGGTGGATGGTCTCTCCACTGAAACTAATCTCCTCGAGGGTTTCACATCCTTACACAAAGCTTCAAGAGCTCACCAAAATCAATTTAGAATAATAACCAATGCATACCCAAAGGTTTGCTCCAATTCTCTTTTACAATTTTTATCATTAGAATACCATAGGTCATTAGAATACCATAGGTCATCAAAATACCATGGGTTGTCAAAACACCATGGATGCCCCATTTTTACCTTTTTCCCGCTCAACAATATAAACTGACTTTAAAAAGTTTTTATTATTTTTCCCATAGTCACTTAATAGAACCCTTTTAATTTAATTATTCGCTGTCACTTCTAAATGTTGCTCGTTTCACCGGACTGATAGTCAAACAACTTAATTGATCAATCCCCTTTTTCCTTCTGTATGCTACGAGAATCAAACAGGTTACCAAGTCGGTGACCATTCGGAAAAGGGGACATTACAATGCTCCCTTCCTGAGATTACTTTCCCTCAAGCAATCTGGAACATGCATATCAATACCAGGATCCCAAATATATCTGCAGAATGCTCCAACATATATCTTTTGTACCATCCCAACAACATTGAACCCAACATCTGTTAGTTTTTGGTAACAGTGGACCCCAAAGAGGAGCACCCAGATGTACCTTTTCTATCCACCATACTGTAACCCCGATTGGCATCAGCATATCCATGTAGTTTCAGATCCCCGACAGTGCACCTCAGTCCAAGGTTGATAGGATTACGAAGATATCTCAGAAGATTCTTTGCAACAACCCAATGTATATGATGAGGCTCAGTATCAACTCAAACAAATCACTGAAGAATCATGCTGCCTTATGTAGAACGTAGAGCAACAGTCCTTTGTTTTCCTGTTTATATAGGACATCAATTTCAATATTATGTTAGAGAAAATGCATGACATAAACAAAGGAATACCTTATCCATCCTTACTCCCTCACACACAGGGACGTAGCAACATCATGTTTCTCAGTTCATGAAGATGTCTCTGTTATATATATATATATATATACAGACGCTATCAAGCAACACAAGGATTCATCAAATCTAACAACAATGATTCATCAATGTCAACCAGTATGCCAAAAATACTTCTTCACGGGAAGTGGATCCTGAAACTGTTTGAGGTAGACCATCCCTTCCAGCAAAGAACTGTTAGTTCACAAAATTAATTTGTAAAGACATGCCTTTATCAGATGTTCACCATTCCAGGTCCAGAGGACTTGCTACAAACTGCAATAATGGATCGTTTACTCATCCACTTCATGATCTCTGAGGTGGGATTTCATCAAGGGATTCTCCCCCTGAATGGAAAGCTTCTTTAGTCAACATCAAGGTCACTGTTCCTTCAAGGCATAGTCACATTAGATCATACAAGACTATCATATATCAGGTTTCCATATATATATATATATCACTGTTAGGACAAGTCATCATCAACTATTCGGTCATCGAGCATTCATCAAGCATTAATGTCCTGAAATCAAGGTAGTTGACAAGAATATCCTCATGCTTCAAGGGTTATGGTTACAACATCATTTCTTAGTATAAACACTTTCACCAGAATCCTAATATCATCAAGTTAGGGCATCCATTTTATCGTTTTTTTTAAATATTGTTAACATTGATTTGGGGTAGCATCAGATGTGCTCTAGGCCCTCAAATTTTGCAAGGAGGCTTGGGCACATGTATTCCAAAGAACTCAAAAAGCGTTTTGGGAAACTCCACCCAAAGACAATTTTATTAAAATAATTAATATTTTTTAATAGGACCCTAAGTCTAAACTTAGGAAATTAAAAATATTAATGGGTATTAATCTAATTGTGGGTGTAACTTCTAGAAGAAGACGAAGATCAAGTTAAAATGATCTTAGCCATTGATTAACTTTTATTCTAGGCTGTTGAATGTCATCGAGAAGATTATTTAAGGGAGCTTGAGGGTCATTTGGAAAATACACAAAGAGACCAAGATATCGAATTTTTGAAGTGAGAAGTTCTCAGGAGGAAGTTTTGATTGAGGTGATTTCTTGCAGTTGAGGGGTAGGGATAGCATCTAGAGAGAGAGAGAGATTTTCTCAGTCGGAGAATCATCAACAGAGAGAGGCAGAGAGTGATCTAGTAGATTTCACATAGAGGCTGACGCAGGGCCACAAGGGGCCACGCAGAGGCAGTGTAGAGGGTGAGAGAGAGTCCGAGATTTTGCTAGGCAGAGTCAGTTTCATAAGTCAGGAGCCGAGGTGTGAGACCGGGAGGTTGAGAGCAGAGACTTTGGGCAGCAAATCGGTCAACAAACTGGGTGACGCAATGCCTAGAGAGGTTGATGCAGGGACCGCGTGAGGACTGCGCAGAGGCAACGTAGGGCCTACCATAGGCACTTTATCTAGTGTTCGGATCAACCAGGGTTTTTTTAGTGATTATGTGAGGTAATCTCACAAATCTTTCTGCCAGTATTTCTCTTTGTAACTGAATAACCCAAGAGGTGTTTAGAGATGTATTCATAGTTTGTTACTGATTAATAATAATAAACCCTCAGATTTGCTGCATTGGTTTTCCCGCATTGAGTTTTTCTGGGGACATTTGTCCAAAAATAACGGTGTCATTTGTGTTGTATTTTCTTTCTTTCTCAGTCTCTTGTTTCCACATAATAATTAATTAAGTGAAGGTTGCAGTGTATGTATTTCAATATTTGCCAGAGGAAACTGCAAATAACTTGTTCAAGTAAATCTAACAAGTAGGAGAAATATCATCAGTTGCTGCAGCAAGGATTCCGGTTTAGGAAGTTTCACATGGTATCAGAGCTGTAGGGGAAGCAAGAAGAGCAAAGCCGATAGATCCAACGCTGAGCAGAAGAGGGAGTTCGAAAAAGCTGCAGGAGGCAGTAGTTCGAAACCCCAGAGGGTTTGCGTAGTTCTTAGCCAAAGCGCTGAAAGTTCGAGGCAGTCTCTCTCTGAGTGAGTCAATGGAGAGGACTTCCAGTTTAAACTTTTGCCGGGGCAGAGGGAGCAGCGCAGAAGCCTCAACGTGAGGAGAGCTGGTGGGACACAGATTTTTCTGTAGGCAGTTTGCTGGGCAAAAAATCGTCAGAAGAAAGAGAAGAAGCATGGCGGAGGGAATTTCTTCCTTAGAGAATTCCTAGCCAAGGAATTTGAATGCTCTAGAGCTGAGCAACAAGAAGGGGCAACAGTTTTACTAGCTCTAGCAGGGAGTGCATAGGCTAGCCCAACAACAACACAAAGGAGAGAGGAGGTCATTCAAATTTCTATTTTTGGCAGATATGGCAACCAATGGCTTGAGGGATCACGACAAGTTGGACGGAGCATCCAACTATGTCATCTGGAAGGTTGGAATGTCATTCCTTCTAGATGAGCATGTCCTCAAGACATACGTCGACAATGTGGTGGATGAACCAGCAGATCCAGATTTGTTGAAGAAGTGTAAGTTAAATATGGCGAAGGCCAAGAGGATGATTGTGGATGCAGTCAAGGATCACGTGGTGTGTCACGTTGCTAGTAGAGGGACTGTTAAGGAGATGTGGGATGCCTTCGCCACGTTATATCAACGATCTTCCAAGCAGCAGAAGATGTGCTTGGAGCAGAAGCTGAGATCTGCTCAGATGTAGAAGGGAGAGCATGTGGATCCATTCCTCATGAAGCTGAAGGAAACCCGTGCTGAGTTGTCTGATGCAGGGCATACACCTCAGGATTCAGAGTTGGTTAGACTAGCCCTCAATTCTGTCTCAGATGAGTGGCAAGTCTTTGTCCAGAGTATCCTGGGGAGAGCAACATTACTGAATTGGGATGAGATGTGGGCAGCTCTAAAACAAGAGGAGCTGAGGAGAGACTTAGTCAAGGTCAAACTTGACGGAAGCAGTAGTAGTGGGTTGAAGCCCAAGGAGGAGGAGGATAATGTAACCCTTGCATCGAAGGGACAATAAGAGCAACGGAGACGTAAGAAGGACGTCTCGAAGATCAAGTGTTTCAGGTGTGGTGAGATGGGTCACTACACAACTTAGTGTCCTCTCAAGAAGAAGGACAAGGATGAGAAGCACGATCTGAAGGCTATGACTGTGAAGATCGAAGAGGAGTTTTCCATGACAACCGAGATACCTCTAGGAGGGAGGTGCGCTGAGTTGGAGCTGTAGTTCGAAAGAGCTACAAATGGGCAAGATCCTTGAGGAGTCCACCTCTTGGATCAATACCTTGCTACAGGAGCCCAGTTAGGGGTAGCAGGATGGACTAGTGTCTGATGGTGCCGAGGAGTGTCGAGGAGACAGTTGTAGTGGCTAGGAGTGCCAGAGACTGAACAATGCATAATAGAGTTGACAGTAGTGCAGATGTCATAGAGCAGAGGTCAACAACAGTGCAATATATTCAGAGGGTCAGTGCAGAGACTAGCAGCAATCAGTCTTCAACATTCACGTGGTATCATACTGAACACAGTTAGTTCAATAATTTTGGATGTTTTTTCGTTGCAGATTGAGTAGCAACAACAGTATGCAGTGCAGTGGCTGTTGGTAGTGGCAGTGCTAGCAACGACACAGATGCAACACTTGAGAGGGAGCTGTAGTACGAATGCAGTGTTGATAGTGGCAGTGTCAGCAGTAGTACAGTTGCAGCAACAACGCAGTAGTTGCTAGACAACATGTCAGACATCAGCAATGCATAGGATGATGCTTCAGAGTCAGAGCAATATGCATCAACATATATTGCTAGAGCACATTCCTCGCTAAGAGGGAGTGTTGATTTGGGGTAGCATTGAATGTGATCTAGGCCTCAAATTTTGCAGGGAGGCTTGGGCATATGTATTCCAAAGAACCCATAAAGTGCTATGGGAAATTTCACCTAGAGACATTTTTATTAAATAATTAATATTTTTTAATAGGACCCTTAGTCTAAACTTAGGAAATTAAAAATATTAATGGGTATTAATCTAATTGTGGGTGTAACTTCTAGAAGAAGATGAGGATCAAGCTAAAATTATCTTATAGCCATTGATTAGCTTTTAATTTGGGCCGTTGAATGTCAACGAGAAGATTATTTAAGGGAGCTTGAGGGTCATTTAGAAAATACACCAAGAGATCAAGAGATCGTATTTTTGAAGTGAAAATTTCTCAAGAGGAAGTTCTGATCGAGGAGATTTCTTGTAGTTGAGGGGCAAGGATAGCATCCGGAGAGAGAGAGAGAGATTTTCTCAGTCGAAGAATCATCAATAGAGAGAGGTAGAGAGTGATCCAACAGCTTTCACGTAGAGTCTGACGTATGGCCACGCAAAGGGTGAGAGAGAGTTCGAGATTTTGCTGGGCAGAGTCAGTTTCAGAAGCCGAGAGCCAGGGTGTGAGACTGGGAGGCTGAGAGCAGAGACTCCAAGTAGCAAATTGATCAACAAACTGGGTGATGCAGTGCCTAGAGAGGTTGACGCAGGGACTGTGTGAGGACTGCGCAGAAGCAGCATAGGGCCTATGAGAGGCACTTTATCCAGTGTCTGGATTAGCCAAGATTTTCTCAGTGATTGTGTGAGGTAATCTCACAATTCTTTCTGCCAGTATTTCTCTTTGTAACTGAATAACTCGAGAGGTATTTAGAGATGTATTCAGAATTTGCTACTGCTTAATAATAATAAACCCTCAGATTTGCTGCACCAGTTTTCTTGCATTGGGTTTCTCCAGGGACATTTGTCCAAAAATAACGGTGTCATTTGTGTTGTATTTTCTTTCTTTCTCAGTCTCTTATTTTCACATAATAATTAATAAGTGAAGGTTGCAGTGCACGTATTTCAATATTTGCCGTAGGAAACTGCAAATAACTTGTTCATGTAAATCTAACAAGTAGGAGAAATATCATTAGTTGCTGCAGTAGGGATTCCAGTTTAGGAATTTTCACAGTTAAGTCATCATGGATGCTTATCAACGACTTATAAAAAATCAACAAAGAGATGGTTACTAGATACTGAATATTACATTATTACCATAAGAGTAACCATATTTATCACAAGAATTATCAATAGAATTAGGATATGACAAAGCCATGTATTATAATATCATATGTGTCAGGAATCAAATTCACCCACATATGCATGTGACTGATATACATCACACAAGAATGTAAATCAAGACTAAAGGTGATATACTTGTCATACCTCATGGCCTAACTTGCCATCTCGATATTACTGCTAAATTGAAACATAATTATACGTACCTTGTAATATTCAAATACCTTCGTAGCACATACACATTGTAATAGATTAACATCGGGATCCTGCTCTAGCTTCCTCTTTCCTATACCAACTTTCTTCCCATACTAAGTCTCATTTCCCGCACCTTTTAGTATCCATATGATCGTCAAGAAGGATTTTCTTATCACATCTTCATCAAGAAGTTAGAAGTATACAAGTAAAGTATTCATGCAGGAACGATAATCAAAATGATAGACCTAAACAAGAGTGGTATCATAAAGAAATAGGTCTAGAAGATACTTATCTTTAACAAGGGTTGAAGGAAGAGATTAACTCCCTCTTGAACCTGTCACTAAGGGTCTTTAGAAGAGATGTAATCATTCACAAAATCTTGCCAACAACTAATCCAAACATGCTGTCTCTTTAGAGTGAATTCTAGGGTTACATTGAATCTATCATAGGAGCTTGTACAACTCATCACTTCGTTATATCCAAGCCATACTTCTTCAAGGGTATCTTCCAAACCCTAAGCTCATGGTATTTGCGAAACCCTAAATCTTCTAGCAAGGATACCTAGGGTTTACTTCAAACCCCAACTTCTTTTTGGTCTCTGCCATCTTTACTTTTTCATCATGGGTGTCTTGAAGGGGGTGAATGACTTTTCTTCAGCTCAACTCTGATACCATGTTAAATTTTCTTAGGGCTAATGTTCTTTGCATTAGATAATTGCATTTCATCATTTCATATTTCATTCACCCCATAACATTTAAGCATCATTAGCAATTATATAGAAAGAACAATGACATCATTATAGCAGTGGGACATAAAAGAATATAAGAAGAAAAGCATGCACAAGGGACACCATGAATTTGGGCAGAGACTACGACAAAACCCCACAAAGGGGAAAACCCTTCCAAAAATAATAATTCTTATATTAAATTGTCATCGAAAGTTCAACAAAGATGTACAAGGTACAAAAATATTCTGAGCCATAATACATCAGGTTATCTAGGGTCTAAATCTGTCTTATTCACAACTTCGTTTATGAACAAGACTGCCACAAAACACAAACATCAATATATTATCATAGTGTCTCATCTATTCATATATAATGACTAGGGTTATTGATGGAGATATGGTCTTGTGATGTCAGTGGTAGTGCCAATCATCTGAGATACCATCATATAATAACCAATGCTATCTCATCCATGATAAGAGTTTCTCTTTGAGAAGAGTCTCTGCGTATCTCTTTAAGATGCCCCAAAATAGCAACCGTAAGATACCACTTGTGCTGAGATGCCATATACCATAACTGTGAAAAGCTTGCCAATAACATACCAAAAGAGATCATACATAGTAACTGTACTATAACCCAATACTTTAACGAGAGCATAGATACCATTGTGTTGAGCAAACCATATTACTAAAATGTAATGTAACCATAAGGATCACTGATCTGAGCATAACAATAGTGTTGTGATATTTGTCATTACCTATTATACATATAGTGATGCCACACAAGTTGGATTTAGATAACAATGATGCCATAATTGCAATTGAATTGGGATACTAAGATTGCCATACATGAAACTTGGACTAGGATACTTCACTAATGAAAATCGTTGAGAAGAGGTTGAGCCAAAGCCATTCTTACATCACTGAGATATTGTGCCAACAATTGTAATGACTACCTGCAACTTTATCAAACTTATAAGATGGTTCCATACAAACTGTATTGCGACTGTGTGTCATGTCATTGCAGAAGATATTCACATAACCAAGAGCATGACTATAGAGCAAGATCTCTGAGATACTAAAGAATGCAAGGCAAAGAACCATAGTGAGACAAAGCCACAAGCCAATGTGTTGTTCCATGTGAAGAGAAGATACCAAACTGATTAGATTTTATGTGAAGAGCCTTAGTCCTTGTGCAAAGATGCCTCAGAATTTATGCTAGGATCAGAACCATGTGAAGACCTCAAAGCTAAATCCATACGAGTATCTCAAAGCTAAATCCATGCAAATATCTCAGAGTCATTGAGCTTACTGAGGTAGCCATCCGAAAATTGTAGACTAAAATCTGGTTTTGAGGAGCACCCCAATGGGGTATATATAGTGATTTGTTATAGTTTGAAGGGTGACAACTATTGGATGGGATGACATGAAATCATTGATTTTAAATTTGAATTATAAATAAAATGGTTTTCCCTCCAAATATATATTTAAATTGACTAGAGACATCAATAATTTAGATTCAAATAGACACCTTCATAATTATTTTCAAAATAAAACTTTTCCAATCAATTTGAATTCACTTTAGGGGATCAAGGGAAATTCTTCCCTAAGATGCCTCATAAATTTAATACTCCCTCCCTCTCAGCTAGGGAGGAATTTCTATCAACGTTATAAGCTTCATGTCTCATGACGAGTCTTAAGAAATTTCAGTCTAGTGAAGGCAAACAACTATGTCATAGGAAAGGCCCATCTCATATTGACTCATAAAGGAAGAGGAATCCATAACCAAAGGTATTGGAGATCAACCATTCAAACTGTTGAGATTTCTCTTCTATTAGTGACTGGTTGTGAGTACCTTTTACTTCTTTAGATTAGGATCTTCTTTTACTTAGGTTATTAATGTTCTTCTTCATCAAACAACTACCAGTGTATAAACCATAAAGAGACAAGAGACACAAAATATAGGATCCAAGGCCAAAACCTCTCAATCTTTGAGAGGAAAACCTGAACAAGTTCTTCTTCTTATAGAGATTCCAATTGACAAATACCAAGACCAAGAACCTTGACCTATTTGCCTCTCCAAGACCAAGACACAAGTCCTTTTTCTCTACTTCTCTTCTGAGCCCAAGTCAACACTAGTCAAACTTCTACTCCTTCCTTCTTTTCAGCTACCCTTCAACTTCAGCTTCCTAGTCCTTCATTAGTTTCGGCATCCTTTGCATAGGGACTCCTTCTAGCTTGCCTTAGCTTCCTCTTAGACTTGTTCTTCTTCCAACTCGTCTATCTAAGAGGACTGTAATTCCTCTCGACCTTACTGCAGCAGGTGATCTCCTTCTACGCATATGTGACAACAAAAACACCCTTAAAACAAACCCAAGAAAATGAAGCTAAGAGCTTGCTTTTCTTCCTTCTTCCCTTGCTAATGATTAGGCTTCCATTTCCCCTTCTCGCACTTCCTCCAACCGCAGACCATAAAAAAAAATGCTTCTTCGAAATCTCTCTAAAATTCTGCTCTGTAATGGAGTATGAAAAACCCTATTTATATTTGTTTGTCATCATAATAAGCAAGCATGACAGGAGGATCAGCCAACGTGTCTTTTATAGAGACTTTATTATTCCTTTTGAAGCCGACCTTGAGGAGGAGAAATATCCCCAAGAAGGGTCCTTCATACATGACATAGACTCAAATTGAATTTTATGACTAGATGATAAATCCTAAAGGCTCACAATGGGAGCCATTACTAAAATAAAAATCCTTGCTCATGAAACCCATGAGACAAGCATTACAATAATAATTTTATTTTTCTTCTTTTCATCAATTACATAAAATCACAATTACACGTCATTATGAAGACCGAACCTAGTTACTTTTCAACACAAACCCTACCAGTCTCGAAGAAATATCAAAGATATTCATCATATCTCAACATAACTCAATCATTAGCTGAAGAAGAAGAATCATCATAGGGAAAATTATCTTAGTTATCATTATAGGGAAGTATTCGACTTCCACCCTATATCCAATAATCAATATGGTAATCATTATTGTCATTGGGGCATATCTTGTCTCAGCTCGTCTCCATCTGTTGAACAATCTCAAATCTAAAGAAGAAGAAGAATCTGACATCACAGGGAAGCCCAGCTCAACCCACGACAACATCAGAGAGCTTAGCTTAATCCAGAACAACATTAGGGAGCCCTATTCAACTTGGAACCACATCGGGGAGCCCAACTCAACCCTCTATCCAATATGCGAGATCAACTTACCGCAAGGGAAAGGATCACACTCTACGGATCAAAAGAGGGTGGGTCACAAGACCCTGCCACCCTCATCAAGAATGAAAAAGGTAAGTCCTCATGTCCAGGGGTAGAACCCCTACTAGACTGGATCCCAGATCAAGTTGTTGAACATCATACATACTAGTCATAGGGAGTATGACAGCATGGTGTGTCCATTTGTAGTGCTATGGTCCCTATCCTCTTTTCCCAACTCATTGGCCAGATGAGAGGTACTTCCCAAGAGTCCTAGACTACATGGGTAGGATGTATGTTGGGGCATCTGCAGGAGAAGGTGAACCACTCATCCTGCCCATATGCCATAGGAGAAGGTGAACCACTCATCCTATGTATATCTCATCATCTATAGGGGAAGGTGAATCACTCACCCTACACACATGTCAACCACCATAGGGGAAGGTGAACCACTCATCCTATATATGTGTCATCGACCAACATATATGTATATATCATACTGGGGTATATATTCCATAGGGGAAGGGGAACCACTCAGCCTATGCTCATATAAATCCAAGAAGTACCCTAGGCCACCCCCAAGAACTCCTAGAGCTCAATATTCAATTCAAGCGGGACCCTCATGAGAGGGTCTTTCACGACTCCAAGTCTCTCTCTGAAGATTAAAGGCTTTGTGAGGATGTCAGCAACCTGTTCATCTGTCCTGATGTGATGGAGCCTTATTGTTCGTTGTTGTACCATATCTTGGATAAAATGGTACCTAACATAAATTTGGATTGGTCATGGAACACAAGATTCTCTGAGGGATGAATCCCACTTTGATTATCACAATATATGATGGTGGTATCCAACGCGTGCTCAAATAGCTCACTAAAGAGCTTCCTTAACCAAATGGCTTCACAACAAGCCATGCAATATATTTAGCCTTTGCGGTGCTTAGAGCAATAGACTTTTGTTTCTGGTTCATCCAAGAAATTGAAGTGGACCCCAAAGAGGAGCACCCAGATGTACCTTTTCTATCCACGATACTATCAGCCCAATTGGCATCAACATATCCATGTAGTTTCAGATCCCCAATAGTGTACCTCAATCCAAGGTTGATCGGATTATGAAGATATCTCAGAAGATTCTTTGCAACAACCCAATGTATATGATGAGGCTCAATATCAAGTCAAACAAATAACTAAAGAATCATGCTGCCTTATGCAAAACTTAGAGCAACAGTCCTTTGTTTTCCTGTTTATATGGGACATCAATTTCAATATTATGTTAGAGAAAATGCATGACATAAAGAAATGAATGCCTTATCCATCCTTACTCCCTCACACACAGGGGGGCAACAACATCATTTTTCTTAGTTCATGAAGATGTCTCTGTCCCAACTATATATATATATATATATATATATATTTATTAGCTATCAAGCAACACAAGTATTCATTAAATCTAACAACAATGATTCATTAATGTCAGCTAGTATGCCAAAAATACTTCTTCACGAGAAGTGGATCTTGAAACTGTTTGAGGTAGACTAGCCTTGTCAGTAAAGAACTGTTAGTTCACAAAATTAATTTGTAAAGACATACCTTTATCAAATGTTCATCATTCTAGGTCCAGAGGACTTGCTACAAAATGCAATCATGGATCTTTTATAATTTATTCATCCACTTCATGACCTTTGAGGTGGCCTCAATATAATGTAAATAATAATATGTGTCGGGATTTCATAAAGGGTTTCTCCCTCTGAATGGAAAGCTTCTTTAGTCAACATCAAGATCATTGTTCCTTCAAGGAATAATCACATTAGATCATACAAGACTATCATTTATCAAGTCTCCATATATATATATATATCACTGTCTGGAAAAGTCATCATCAATGATTCGGTCATCAGGCATTCAGCAAGTGTTAATGTCTTGAAATCAAGGTAGTTGACAAGAATATCCTCATGCTTCAAGGTTATGGTTGCAACATCATTTCTTAGTATAAACACTTTCATCAAATTACTAACATCATCAAGTTTGGGCATCCATTTTTTCCTATAGCAAAAAATTGTTAAGTCATCATGGCAACTTATCAAAGGCTTATAAAAAATTAATCAAAGAGATGGTTAGTAGATACTGAATATTACATTATTACCATTAGAGTAACCATATTTATCACAAGAATTATCAATAGAATCAACGAATGACAGTCATATTTATTATAATATCATGTGCCAGGAATAAAATTCACCCACATATGCATGTGATTGATATACATCACACAAGAATGTAAATCAAGACTAAAGGTGATATACTTGTCATACCTCATGGCCTAACTTGCCATCTCGATAATACTGCTAAATCGAAACATAATTAAACGTACCTTGTAATATTCAAATGCCTTTATAGCACATACACATTGTAATAGATTAACATCCAGATCCTTCTCTAGCTTCCTCTTTCCTATACCAACTTTCTTCCTGCACTAGCTCTCATTTCCTTCACCTTTTAGTATCCATATGATCCTCAAGAAGGATTTGCTTATCACATCTACATCAAGAAGTTAAAAGTATACAAGTACTCAAGTATTCATGTAGGACCTATAATCAAAATAATAGACCTAAACAAAAGCAGTATCATAAAGAAATAGGTCTAGAAGATACTTATCTTTAACAAGGGTTGAAGGAAGAGATCAAAATGTAACTAGTATCGGTCTTCATAATTGTACTTGTCAAAAGAAATTTTATTATTAAAGAAAATGACTTATTAAAGCATGGGTTTTGTTAAACAGACATGGACAGCCAAAACAATAGGAAAGATAAAGCTTGCAATGCCTTTTTATTAACAATCTGATATACATTTATAGTACATTTGGTGACCGTTGGGATTCACATCCCAAGGTCTCTTGGACTGCTTTGTCCATTCGGCTTGCACGCTAACCCTTTAGGATTAGGTGTCCAACATTCCCCCCCTTAATCCAAAGGGTTATGTATGAGTCCAAGAAAAGAGCTGTAATACAAAATGTGCACTAATGCATGGCAGCACTAGGCTGAATGTGCTCTATGAAATGTTGGTATAAAGGGCGGTGGTTTAAGGATGGCCACCAACACTGGAACGCTTAGTGCAGTTCCTGGAACTCTTCCAAACTTCGCAAGAATCTGTAAGTCTTCTGCTAGAGGAAGTGATCCTATTGTTTTGAAGAGGGAAACCTTCAACCATAAAAGGGAGGCCTCACCCCGCATAAAAGGTAAAACTTCAACCTGTAAAAGGGAAGTCTCAACCTGTGATGGTTTAAGGATG